>JAVDBV010070306.1:0-14072 GCA_032619315.1 Piper longum
TCAGAAAGCATCCCAATACTTGGTGGAATTTTACCTGTCAAAGAGTTATGTTGTATATTGAGGAATTGTAATCCCACCAAATTGCTAATATTTGCGGGCAGGTTGCCATAGAATCTGTTGCTTGACAAGTCCAGCATTACTAATTTAGAAGAAAGATTGGATATGGATGACACTAGTCCCGTGAAAGAGTTTTCATATAAAATCAGGTAAGCTAACTCAGAGCAATTTGCCAAAGAATGCAGAAAATTTAAATGGCCATAATTTATAAGGTGATTATCCCCTAGCCCGAAGTTTGTGAGATATCTCAAGTTCCCTATATTTTGAGGGACTTTGCCACTGAACCTGTTTTTACTGATATGGAATACTTGCAGTCGTGAAGCATTGGACAAAGAAATTGGAACAGAGCCTACAAGGCGGTTGTCTGAAGCAGCAAACTTTTAAAGATTAGGCAAAGACAGTCCCTTGTTCATGGGAAGCTTTCCTTGGAGTTAATTATTGTTAAGAGAAAAAGTTGTCAAAGAGGAAGTGTTATAAACAGAATGGGGTATTGTTCCAAACAGAGAGTTTGATGATAGAATTAGTGCTTCTAAACCTTTCATTTTTCCGAGGGTATGGGGAATTTGACCAGTTAGGTTGTTATATGCAAGACTTAGATATCGAAGAGTGGAGAGGTTACCAATGGAGGGTGGTATAGTTCCCTTAAAACTATTGAAGCTCAGATTCATGACAAGAAGCTTTGGGAAGGTGGTGAGTTGGGCATGAATTGGACCCTCAAGTAGCTGGTTGCGATCAAGATTAAGAACCCTCAAATTTGAACAATGGGATATGTTAATAGGAATCTGACCTGCTAGGGAGTTGTAACTCAGGTTTAAATCCTCAAGCCTGTGGAGGAGGCCAAGCTGGGGAGGAATTTGGCCATGGAACTTGTTCTGATTCAAGTTAATCCCACTTAGGAAGCTAAGGTTCCGAAGATAAGGAGAGATGGTCCCTTCCAAGCCAAGGCCATGCAGGTTTATGAGCCTCACTCGTTGGTGCCAATGCCCACAGGTGATCCCTTCCCAATTGCAGAAATGGGTTGTGTCATTCCATGAGCTTAGAACGTGGTCGGACCTGCTGCTGCTGCTACCAATTGCAGCCTTCAATTGCAGCAGTGCAGCCCTGTCAGTGTCATTGGTCAAGAATAATGCCTCTGAAGACGATAACGAAGTGGTGAACAAGTAGGAAAGGAGGAGGCAAGCATATTGAACAGTGTCCATGATTGCTTGAAATGCTTCAAGTGAAGGAGTACAATATTGATGTAGTCTATGCTTATGTATATATAGAGATGTTATTATGAATAACGTAAAGATGTGTAGATGCTTGAACATAAACTTGGTCGACCGACTTATCATATTGTTGTATGTGGGTGTCATAATCCCACATCTAAGTGGGATGGGATTGGGAGGAGTTCTCTCCCTATAAATAGAACTCCTCCCTCTTGTGTTTATCCATCCCAAGTTATCCCAAAGGGTAATCCCAAGTTACCCATTTCTTTTCTATCGGTGGTAATTGATTTTTCTACCATTAGTAATTTGTTATTTCTCTATTTGTAATATTTCTCTTTATTTAAATATTATTTTAGTAGTGTCCGAAGATGTAGGCATTTGCCGAACCTCGTTAATTTCTGGCGTTTTGTTCTTTTCTTTTCGTGTCTATTTAATAGCTATTGTCGAGTATAGTTGGTGTTAATTATTTTGCTATTTATATTACTTGTTTTAATAAAATTCTGTCTATGAGTTGGTTTTAAACGGACTATCGTGTCTCACCAACTTTCCTAGGAATTTTATCTTGGGGTGATTTTTTAGTACAATAGTTTTCACGCTTGTCATCTAGGTAATAGTTCTGATCTTCCACATCGAAAAAAATTTTCCTTTAGCTCTTGGTTAATTTTAATATGCTCTCTGGTTGCGGCTTGTGCTGATCTTCTATATCAGAAAAAATTTCCCTTGGGCCAGTTGGCTTTCCGCCTTTGCCTTAAGAGCTATTAAATAGACATTGTAGCAGAAATGGCAAAAGCATCCACATCGAAGACAACAGCTTCTTCATATTCAATTTTGGGAAGAACTGCTGTTATAAATCCAAGATTTGCTGTGGAGATTTTTGATGGTACCGGTTATTTCGGCATGTGGCAAAGTAAGGTTATAGATGCTCTCTTTCAATAGGGTCTAGACATAGCTATTGAAGAAAAGAAACCAGATGATGCTGAAGAGAAAGAATGAAAAACGCTGAATATAATGGCATGTGGTATTATTCAAGCGTGCCTTTCTAAAGAGCAGAAATATGCTTTTTCGAAAGAAACTTCCGCAAGCAAATTGTGGAAGGCACTGGAGGAGAAATTGTTGAAGAAAAGCTGTCAGAACAAGCTCCATATGAAAAAGAGATTGTTCCGCTTTAATTATGTTCCTCGTACCACTCTAAATGATCATATTACTAGCTTCAATTAGCTAGTAACTGATTTGATGAATTTGGACGTGACTTTTGAGGACAAAGATCTGACTCTCATGTTGTTGGGATCACTTCCTCATGAATTTGAGTTTCTTGAAACTATTCTACTTCATGGGAAGGTTGTCATGTCTCTGAGTGAAGTAAATGCTGCCTTGTATAGTTATGAATTGAGAAAGAAGGAAAAACAAGAAAACACAAGTGGAGAAGTTGAAGCTCTTGTTGTGGAGAGAGGCCGGTTGCAGAGCCAGAATAAAGGAAGAAGGGGAAGGTCGAAGTCAAAGTCCAAAACAAGTAAAGATGAATGTGCCTTTTGTATAGAAAAAGGCCATTGGAAGAAGGATTGTCCCAAGCGGAAGAACAGAGGCAAACCTGAGAAGGAAAAAGCTGCTGCTAATGTTGCTGAGTGTGATGATGCAGACTTAGACCTTTCAATTGCTGCATCAACTAGCAATTCTAGTTCATGGTTGCTAGATTCTACTTATAGCCATCATATGACGCCCAATCGAGAATGGTTCTTTGATTTTAAAGAACTAAATGGTGGAATTATCTACACAACATATAATGCCCCTCTTGTCACTCATGAAGTTGGTTCTGTTCACTTGAGGAATCATGATGGATCAACCAGAACTTTAACTGGTGTTCATTATGTGCTAGATTTGATGAAGAATCTTATATCTGTTGGAACCTTAGAGTCAAAAGGTTTCGAAGTGAGGGCGAAAGATGGGATAATGAGGATCATCTCTTGTGCTCTTGTGATAATGAAGGGGATCCGAAGAAAAAATAATGTGTATTACTTTATGGGTAGTATAATTGTTGGGGAGGCAACAGTGACGTCAACTCCTACTGATGATCAGGAGTCAGAAGCAACCAGGTTATGGCATATGCGTTTGGGGCATGCTGGAGAAAAATCCTTGAAATTATTGATAGATCAAGGATTATTAAAAGGTGCTCGGGCTTGTAAATTAGATTTTTGTGTGCACTGTATCAAAGGGAAGAAAACAAGGGTGAAATTTGGCACAACAATCCATGATAATGAAGGTATTTTGGATTATGTTCACTAAGATGTGTGGGGGCCTTCCAAGACAACTTCATTGGGAGGTAAACACTATTATGTTTCCCTTGTTAATGATTTTTCCCGGAGAGTTTGGGTGTATACAATGAAGATGAAGGATGAAGTGTTGAAAATTTTTCTGAAATGGAAAAAGATGGTGGAGACTTAAACAGGGAGAAGAGTCAAACGCCTTCGTACAGACAATGGTGGTGAATTCAAAAATGATCCATTTCAAAAGGTTTGTGAAGAGGAAGGTATTGTCAGACACTTCACTGTCAGACATACACCACAAAAGAATGGGGTGGAAGAGCGAATGAATCGAACCTTGTTGGAGAAGGTTCGGTGTATGCTATCCAATGTTGGGTTGGGCAAAGAATTTTGGGCTAAGGCTTTGGTATACGCTTGTCGCCTTATCAACCATTTACCATCTACTGTTATTGGTGGTAAAACTCCATTGGAGAAATGGTCTGGAAATCCTGCTACAGATTATAATTCCTTACATGTGTTTGGTTCCACCGCATACTACCATGTTAAGGAATCAAAGCTGGATCCAAGAGCAAAGAAGGCGATATTTATGGGGATCACCTCTGGTGTGAAAGGTTATCGTCTTTGGAGTCCAGAAACAAAGAAAGTAATCTTTAGCAGGGATGTCACCTTTGATGAATCTACCATGTTAAAAAAGGCAACTTCTGAAAATATGAAGCAGACAGATGATACTCCCAAACAGGTGGAGTTTGATGGCAACAAAATTATCCTACCAAATGAAGAAAATGATGTTGACTCTCCTATAAAAGAAGAAGAGTCAAATGAAGAAGAGGTTGAGACCCAAGAGCCTCTACATCAACATGAATCAATTGCACAAAGGAAGGAAAAGAGAACCATCAGAAAGTCTGCTCCTTATGCTGATATGGTCTCTTTTACATCACCAATTGCAACTGATGATGTTCCTGTCACTTATAATGAAGCAGTTCAAACCTCAGAACAAGAAAAGTGGAGGATTTCCATGGAGGAAGAAATGCAGTCCCTTCAAAAGAATCAGACATGGAAACTAGCTAGTCTTCCGAAGGGAAAGAAGGCAATTGGGTGCAAATGGGTATATGCAAAGAAAGATGGATTTCCTGACAAGAATAATGTCCGCTACAAAACAAGATTGGTGGCTAAAGGCTACACTCAGAATGAGGGAGTTGATTACAATGAGGTATTTTCTCCAGTTGTAAAGCATTCCTCCATTAGAATTTTATTGGCTTTGGTAGCACAGCTAGATTTGGAACTAGTTCATATGGATGTAAAAACTGCATTTTTACATGGAGACTTGGAAGAGGAAATTTATATGTCTCAGCCAGATGGATTCAAAGTGATGGAAAAGAAAAGATGGTGTGCAAGTTGGATAAATCGCAATATGGATTGAAGCAATCTCCAAGGCAGTGGTATAAGCGATTTGACAAGTTCATGATAAGGAAGAAGTACTCGAGGAGCAAATATGATCACTGTGTGTACTTACGCAAGCTATAGAATGGATCCTATATATATCTTCTTCTTTATGTTGATGATATGTTGATAGCTTCTAAGAGTCAGATAGAAATTGAGAAGTTAAAGACTCAATTGAATAGGGAGTTTGAGATGAAGGATCTTGGTGAAGGAAAGAAGATTCTTGGTATGGAGATATCTAGAGACAGGAAATTGGAGAGGCTTTGTTTGTCTCAGATGGAATATCTGAGGAAGGTACTAAAACATTTTGGCATAAATAAGAAGTCAAAACCAGTTAGTACACCACTTGCTCCTCATTTCAAGCTTAGTGCTTCCATGTCACCAAGGAATGATGCAGAATGGGAATACATGACAAAAGTATCGTATGCAAGTGTTGTTGGTCGCTTGATGTATGCAATGGTATGCTCGAGGCCCGATATTTCACAAGCAGTTGGGGTTGTGAGCAGGCATATGCATGATCCTAGAAAGGAGCATTGGCAAGCTGTGAAATGGATTCTAAGGTATATTCTGAATACCTTAGATGTTAGACTAGTATTTCAGCAGGATGATAAAGATGGTCAGTATGTAGTTGGGTATTGTGATTCTCACTACGCTGGTGATTTGGACAAGCGATGGTCAACTACTTGTTATGTGTTTACTTTTGTAAAAGCACCAGTAAGTTGGAAGTCCACCTTATAGTCAACAGTGGCTTTGTCTACTACAGAGGGAGAGTACATGGCAATTACAGAGGCTGTAAAGGAGGCAATTTGGCTTCAAGGGTTGCTTGGTGAACTGGGAATGAAAGAAAAGCACATCAAAGTGCTTTGTGATAGTCAGAGTGCTATTCATTTAGCAAAGAATCAGGTTTACCATGCAAGGATGAAGCACATTGATGTTCGATATCATTTCGTACGAGAGATTCTAGAAGAAGGTGGAGTCATAATCTAGAAGATTTGGACCACCAAGAATCCTGCTGATATGCTGGCCAAAGTGGAAACTGTAGTCAAGTTTAAACATTGTTTAGACTTGATTAATATTGTTACAAATTGAAAGCTGGAATTCGTAAACAATACTAAAAGTTGGTTTTGTGAGAGAATTGTATGGGATTTTGCTAAGGTGGAAAATTGTTGTATGTGGGTGTCATAATCCCACATCTAAAGTGGGATGGGATTGGGAGGAGTTCTCTCCCTATAAATAGAACTCCTCCCTCTTGTGTTTATCCATCCCAAGTTATCCCAAAGGGTATTCCCAAGTTATCCCAAAGGGTAATCCCAAGTTACCCACTTCCCTTTCTACCGGTAGTAATTGATCCTTCTACAATTGGTAATTTGTTCTTTCTCTATTTGTAATATTTCTTTTTATTGAAATATTATTTTTGTAGTGTCCGAGGACGTAGGCATTTGCCGAACCTCGTTAATTTTTGGTGTCTTGTTCTTTTTTTTTCGTGTCTATTTAATAGTTATTGTCGGGTATAGTTGGTGTTAATTATTGTGATATTTATATTACTTGTCTTGATAAAATTCTGTGTAGGAGTTGGTTTTTAAGTGGACTATCGTGTCTCACCAACTTTCCTGGAAATTTTATCTTGGGGTGATTTTTTAGTATAATAGTTTTCACGCTTATCATCTAAGTAATAGTTTATCATAGTAAACTAGTTATCTTTGGTGAAAATTACCCGTTTTTCACAACACATATCTCTTTGTTAAGGAAGTGTGACCGGATGATTTAAGATATATAAGGTGTGCTCATATGTTTCTACAAAGCGAGGAACATGAAAACTTTCATGCACTAAATAATCGCCTCCGATTATTTATTGTTCATAAACTTGGCCGGCCGACTTCAGATGACGTGGCCAACCATTTCTTCCCATTTCCATAGATAAAAGGGTGTAAGTGTTTTTTCTTAACTACTGCCGGCGACCACTGCCAGCAACTTCTGCCGGCGAACTCTTCTCCTTTTTCTCTTGCCTTCCTTCATCAACAGCTATTTTCAGCTTCCCTTGTTAATATTTTCAAAATGCAAAGACCTTCCTGGTACAAATCGGTATTAACACACAACAAAGGAAAGAGACAAAAACTTTTATTTCAATTTTCAAATTTTTTTTAAAAAAAAACACCAGAAGTGGAGAACTTCTCACAAAAGTTACTGTATTAATTTGAATATTTTTCAGCAGTTTTTTAACTTAAATACTTTCCGGCCAATGCATTTGCCCCACAGCGCTCGCAAACAAACACACAATCAATGCTGCAGAGTACGTTTTTTTGTGGGATTCTCGCTGAGCAAGTTTTATATTTTGGAAACGATTTTGTTCATAGCGTTATGATTGATTTGAAGATGCCTTGATTTTTGATCTCTCTATTTTGTTAGATTTGATGAAGGCTTGATTTTTTATCTCTCTATTTTGTTGAAAATGTAGAGATGAATTGCAGAAATAAAGGAGCTAACTTCCAATCGCAGCAATGAAGGGATCAAGGCTCACTCTTACAAGGATAGCACCTCCACCACGTCGGACTAATTTTTTGGGTGTCTTCAAAATTTCTATACTCAATTCATGAGCCTAGTGTGGGTCATGCCCAACCTATCATCCAACACAGATGTAAGAATAATTATTTAACTATTCAAAATCCAATAATCACCTCGTGAGCCTATATACTTAGCTCATCATCCAATGGGATCCCACGATGGTTCTAATGATATTTATAACAATTTGATCTAAGTGCAAACTCATAGGGCTAATCATATTTTTAAAAGTTGTGAACCGAAATTGAAGATTATAGGTAAATTTCTGTTAATATACTCAATCTTACCACCCTAGTGGACGTTAGATATAAGACTAACTAATTAGGGGATTTCACAATTTTGTTCATTTATTTACTATTATTTATTGACAGGAAAACTTTAAAGCATAGTTCTACTTGAATTGAAAATTTATAAAATTGATTAATCATATTTAAATATTTAAAATCTTACTTAGATACTTTTTTTGCATATTAATACTTTATTACATGGAAGAAATATAAATATATTAAATGTTTGTATAGTCAACCTAAAGAAAAATAGTGTGTGTGTAATATGTTCCTTAAAATAATTTAATGTATTTTATGTCCAAATTAATCATATTTACCTTTAAATGGGCACAAATGTGAAAATAACAATTTCTCTTTTTCTTATCTCAATAGATAAGAAATAAGGTGATTTTTTATTTTTTTGCATGCGAGAGAGTAGACGGTTGGCCAACTTAAATGTAATTTTATTATTTTGTGTTCTCACTTGGGTGTAATTATGCTTAATTTGTGCACAAAATATTAATATGAAACATATTAGATGAGAATCTTTTAGTTAGGTAGACTTTTAAAATATTCATGTCATCTACATTATTTTAATGCCAACTAAATAGATCAGGATATGAAAATTTTTTATGGAATTTTAATATTTTATATCACCATTCTTTATTAAATTGTGAAAAGGAAATATTTTTATTAAAATTAAATAACATAATTAATTATATATTATTAATTTATATATGATTTAAATTTACAAATTTAAAATGTATTCCATGCATTGCGTGTTGGCTGGTACATATACGTGGTTAAGGATATTGGGCTTTCCTGCAGAGGGAAAATTAAGGTGGTCTGCATATTATATAGTTTATTTAATAAAGCTTATATAGGCTACACATCTAACTTGAAGTTTTTTAGTGATTCCCATATAATGAGATTTATATTTATATATATAGAAAGTAGAGTGCATAAGTATGATGTTTAAAAAAATTTATGTTTTTCTTGACATCAATATGACTTATTTTATTTTTTTTAAAAAGTAATAGATTAAAGATATTTTAAACTTACTTTCTATTGCAATTATCTTGAAAATTAAGATAAAATGGTTCAAAGCATTATTTCGATTGGGTTGAAATTTTTTTATTATTTATTTTTATATTTATCTATGTGGATTTTGAATCACGAGACCCACTAAAATATTGCTACAATTAAAATTGTACCTCTTATAAGCTTTAAGCCCTTATGTATATATATACAAGTCTCTTCTTGCAAAAGTTATGAATTGTAGCTGATTGTTTGTTTGTTTGACTCTTGTGTTTGTGTGTATGTGTGTGTGTGTGTTCAGTTTTTTTTTTGTAGGCTTTGATTTTGAAAGGGTGGAATTGGTGTGAAGATTTCTTGTAGAATCTTAGCCTGCTAGATCTTGCTAATTTTAATGCATACAAGTTTCGATTAAAATATTATTTATAATACTAAACTTAAAACCAAATTCTTTATTATTCTTCATATCAAATCATTAAGTAAAGAAAATTAGATAGCGAAAATGTACCTACATCTATAAAAGAAAATTAATTCTTTACCACCTTAGGTTTTGATCTGGATCAAAGAATAATTTTCAAAACCTAAGTTTCAGGACAATGGGATACCAGAACGAAAACTATTTATTAGGGACCATATCCTCCTTATAGCCTTAGTTTCATACTTTCACTTTCACCCATCACAAAAGAGAAATTACGAAAATGATATCTACACATAGAATTCCACACCTTTATTTATAGTATTCACATATTGAATTTCACACCTTAATATATGGCTCATAATCATTAACTTTAATAGATAAATTTAATTTAGGCCAACCCTAAATAATAGCATATGATATAATTATTTATTCATGTATATATTTTTGTCCAACATCCAATAGTTTTTGCTTCGGAGATGTTAGAAGACAAATCCTTCCCTTGGCCTTATCATTCTTTAAAAATGCAATGATCACTTTGAACTCTAGAAGATGCACAACCCCACTATAGTTTTGAGGTTGCATGCTATTGAGTGCATTATATTTTTAATATTTAGTTCAAGTGATTGATTTAGGTCTTCTTATTAGTTATATGAAGGTGATGCGAATATTTAAACAAAGATCGTAGTTACCTATTTTTCATACCCTATGCGAGCAATAATCAAAGCGTGAGAGAAATTACACATGAAAATGCCGGGCTAAGGTTAGACAACTTACACCATACCATATACAAACCATGGCAAGAATAGCTAGACCCTAATAGGCTGATTCAGGTAACAACGAAACCAAAAGAAAAAACTCTCAGGTGGATGGCCTGGGTTGTACATCTTATATCCGGTCGGACTGGCCAGTTTGGAGTTTGTAAAACAATGCCTCCAACTATTAATGAGTTTATTACCAATAACCAATTGTAAAGACTTGTTTGCTATTGTGACAACTCTGAAAAATTTGAAGACAATAAGTAGAGCCTGGCTATTCTTGTCCTCGATGATTAGGTTGTAATACGAGATCTATGGTTGTAATAATCTATAGCTAGTTTTATTTAGAGCTGTATAATCATACCACCGGTGTAGTGTAAGGATTGTTTTTGCTTGAGGCATTTGGCTTTTCCTTCATACAAATAAGATATTTAGAGCTGTATAATCCTTTGATGTTTTGTTTCTTTAAACTATTATGAACATTCTATTGTATTCCTTGTTTTCCTTTAAATTGATCTTTGTTTCCATATAAAGAAAGCTGGTCGAATAACAATTGTTGCCTTAATAATGAAAAACCGCGCAAATTTCTTTCCTTGCAAAAAAATTATGGCATAACACTACTTGTTTTACACACACAAAATTCCAAAAAATTGAGAATTTCGTAAAATACAGAGTAATGAATAAGCATAAACACTAAATTTTATGTAAAGCAACTTATATTTGTTCAACTTTATAATTGGCGATAAATCCAGACAAGAAAATATAATATATAACACTAAAATGATCACAAAATGGTGTTTGTTTGTCTGAGTGAGGTCAATACATATATTCTAACTTTTCTTGGGGTGACGTCATTGTGCAACATATTCCGACTTGAAGAATCCACACTAAGCATTCCTTTGTAGCTCCATGGTTGTACACGCCAGTATTGGAAAAGATTTTAGGATCAACAATCTCCATAACTTGCCCAAAAGAGCATGTTTCACATATTCATGGATGTTTTAATCCTTTAAATGAAACTTGTCCGTTGGCCTCTTGATGAGAAACAATTTAAAAATAACAACTCCATAACTATATACATTGCCACTTGTGGATATCTCACCTTCGATCCTATACTCTACATGTTAGCCATCTAATTATTAATACCACTTAACAAGGCGGTGTTAGGTTCCCCTGGGCTTTGTTAGGTACCCTTGGGCTTTGAAAAGTGAGATTGTCAGACGATGATTGTTTCAGGGTCGCCGGAGTTTGCCAAGTAGATGGGTGCCTTCTGATGAAAAGTGAGATTGCTAGACGATGATTATTTTAGAGACGCCCGATGTATGAAGAAGAGTTATTAGGTTTATCCTACATCGGTCGTAGAAGGCGTTGGTGTCTTGTATATAGGCTAATGAGAAAGCCTTATTTCTTAAGTTAACTTTTCGAATAAGAAAGACCCATGACACCTATTGTACATCCCTTTTGGGGGCCCAAAGGGCCCAACAGTTGTATCAAAGCCCGTGATACCTATTAGAAGTCACTTTTGGGGGCCCAAAGGGCCCAACAGTGGTATCAGAATCGAGGGGTACCCAACAGGTGGAAGGAAAAAAAGAAAAAAGAAAAAATTTGGATAAGAAAAACCATGATTACCTGGAGGAACATATCCAATGCTTCTCTTGATTGTCAATGAGCTACTTCGACCTTGGGATAGATTGGTTGAATCTTCCTTGGCCAACTTAGCCGATCCAAAATCACCAACATGTGCTACCATTTCATCATCTAGAAGAATATTTATTGCTCGGCTTCATGTCACAATGAATGGTTGAACCATGACACTATCTACGGAGATAAACTAATGCCGAAGCAACATCAATGGCCACATTTTGTCTTTGAACTAGATTTAGATGTTCAGATGCTTGCTCTATGTTGTGGGATTTATAAACCCAAGTCTCTAAGCTCCCACTAGTTATAAATTCAAACAAAAAAGCTGTGAAGTCATTGCCTTGACGGTGTATACTTGAAAAGAATGTTATGATCTTCACAAGATTGCGATGCTTGATCTTTCTCGAGGCTTTGCATTCTGAATTGAATGTTTTAGCTGCTCTATGCAATTGAAGGTTTAACACCTTGATCGCAACAGTGGTTCCTAAAAATCATATCTTCTCACTCACGCCTACCAGCCGGGTGTTACTAAAAATCAAACCATAAATATGACTCATTTAAAGTAAACTATGTTTTAAACAAGATATAATATTAATTGCCCACAGTATTAGACCGTTTTCCATAGACACATCTATAACTCAAATAAAAATTAAAAGGGATTCCTCATCTTTATCCTGCTCCATGTTCTGGTTGTTAATGGCTTCTCCCACCTAATTTCGTATCTGCACACCTGCGGAGGCAATTCCGCATTAGTGATTACAACACTAAGTAGTATAATAGACAAAACCAATCAAGTACATTCCACTAGTTCCCTATGTTCATTTTAATATGCACTACCATGGTGGCGTCGCCCAGACTCGAACTGGAGACCCCCAATGAGATTCCCGGATTTAAACCGGAAACCTTCAGTGCGATTCCCGGACTTGAACCGGTAACCTTGAGTGTGATTCACGGACTTAAACCGGAAATCATAAGTGTGATTCACAGACTTGAACCGGAAATCTTAAGTGTGATTCACGGACTTGAACCGGAAATCTTCACTACAAATCCTAGTGCCAGTGCCTCGCACACCCCGGCCGTAGCCTTTTTATGGGGAAGCTATGACTACTCCAAAACAATTAGATGCAATACACAATTTACGTACTTAGTACGGCCCCGTGTCGGACTAAGTGAATTCCTTGACCCCAGCTGCACTCGGTGCATGGTGGTCGAATGTGGGCTCAGGCTGACCTAGGCTACCAACAAAGAAAGTACGACGTTCTACCGATTACACGTACCTGACTTGTGATTCATCCAAATGTAATCCGCTCGCCCTAATCTGAATGAGGGCATAAACTTATACATTAGTATAATTTTTATTTGCATGAAGCTACATGCAACTACATGACTAATTTACTATCAATTTAAATGATGTAATTAGTTCATGTTAGTCTTAATTACCCATTACATTTTCAGCAAGTCTAATGATAATTAATTATCAATGTGATATAATCAATTAAATCTTTCTTCACATTTCAAATTAATTATCCCAATTATAATTCTTCAATTACTATTTAATAATTTAATTATTAACCATGCCCAATACTAAATTACTAGTATTAGCATATTCTTTACTGATTTGTATTATATTTTTAACTCGATCGTATCGAGTCAACCCGTATTTACCAAATTGCCATTTTTCTTCTCCAACCTTCTTCTTCCCCAAAACAGCTGTGTTGGGATATTTTCCGACGTGCTGTTAATCACCGTCTAACTACCACCATGAATCGACTCACCTCCGCACCATCCTTGATCCCGACCAAGATGTTTGGCCACTGATGTCGTGATCTGCCCACAATCATCGCCCGAAGACATCAATTTGATCACGGTCGCGACTGCGTTTCGTTCGCTTCCGGCCGCCGTCCACCGCTGTCGAGGGCAGTCGACCGATGTCGAACAGCTCCGCCATCCTTCCACGGTTCCTCCCTGACCAGCCCCGGCCACTTTCCGGCCATGACGACGCCGAAATCGTCTGATTACAGCAGAGTCGAAAATTTCCGCAGCCCATACTTGCGTCGCCGGTCCGATTGGGTCATCCCCTCAGACACCTCGACCCTCCAAGGACGTTTCGCGACCAGATTGCAACCCAATCGCTGCCCTGGACGGCCGGATTTTCTCACCCACCGTCGTCGGTACTGTTCACGCCCAAAACTCCGGCTTTTCCAATTTAGTTCTTTTTCTTTAAGTTTTGTTGATTTAAAACTTTAATTCCATGATTATGAAGTTTATTATTGATTCTAATATATGGATGCATGAAAACTTAGAAAAAAGAAGATAAGGAAAATTACCCGAGAAAAGGAGGAAACCGGCGTATGTGTGAGGAAGAAATATGAAGATGATGTTCTCCCCTTTCTCCTTTTTATAATGTTATGAAATGATGGCTAGGGTATGTGAAA
>JAVDBV010070315.1:0-14104 GCA_032619315.1 Piper longum
GGGGGGGGTTGGCGTTGGCAGGTGGTGTGAACCCTAAGCTCTTCCACCCACGTTACTCTACTAAACAAACAATTATAGCCAAATACGTTTTATGTACCTGACTTAGCTCCTCGTCATGTCCTAGGACTCTGGGGCTTATATACCTTGCAAACGATGGTTAACGTTGCCCCAAAGTATTATAACTCCATAGCAAAATACAATAATATAAAGATAAAACATGTTGGCATATCATCATAGCATACATTTGAATCATGCAAGGTTCACATCAGTAGAGCATATGCTTGTCATATAATCATACACAAAATATAAGGTTTAAAGCAAACAACATAACATAAGACCCCCGCCACCACCGCCACTGTGTCATTTAATCCAGGCACCTAGGCCGGCCAACACCAAAAAACCTCTATTACATATAGAAGAAAACAACGTTAGTAATCAAATAAATTTGATTACTGGTCCGAATAACTACCAACAAAATAACAAGCTAATAAATGAGTATTCCATCACCCACGAAAACTTAAAAAACTTTAAAATTACCTCACACTAGGCGGTAAGCAAACATATTTATGCAAGTGTCGGCTCACATGCACAGCTCATAATCATATCTATACATACAACGCTTACGCCCTCACATCTTCCATATTACCTACCATGGTACTCGAGTGGTAAAAAAGAATAGTTAAGTTAGTGCAAGAAATTCGGGATATGTGCTACGTTACGCAGTACCGTCACACACCGCACGCTCACTCTTTTATTCGTAGAATCCATAAAATTATAAGTACTTATATATTAATCTTAAGGAAGAGACTTATATCATATATTTTTAGAGCTTCAGTTCGAAATCAAACAAAGGATCTCATCCTTGTAATTTTATTAAACATATGTAGAAAATATGACTAAATGACCCGACATCAGAGAGATCCGATAAAACACCAATGATGTTGTGGTATGCCTAAAACATGGTTAACTCGACGCATAGGGAGTCAAGGGCAAATCAATCAAAGCGGAGTCCTACAGACCTGTGTGAGTAAAGCTCTGTATTCTAATTAGTGAACTCACCCGTGATACCTAGCATGGAGATGGAACCGAATAAGAATTGGGTCACACGACACACAAAATGAAGCAAAGCCTCCACACAAGCTCAACATTTAACATCACTAATTTTTTTAATTTGGTCATAAGTGAAGTATTAAACCTTATTAGGTAACTTACTTAAGGTTTTGGTTCTATATTCACTTAATAGGATTTAATCAATTCTATGGTTTTTAATCGAATGGGCTTATCAAACAATTTTTCAGACAGGCCCAACAACGTCCAAATGGGCAATTTCTGGAGCTATCTGAACCCTAACAAGTTTAAAATTCACAAATAAAATTAGGAACTTACCCAAATGGCCCCAAAATTGGTCACGATGCTATTAGAACATAGGGTTATATGTGGACCAAGTTTTATTAAAATCCAACATTGTTAACATATTTTAAGGTAATTTAAAACTAGAGTGAAAAACTAGGGTTTTCACCCAGCATCTTACACTATCTTGGTAAACACCTCTTAAACATACCTTGAAGATTTTTAAACATTCCAAAAATTTATTTATTTCAAGTAGACAATTATTTTAGTGTCATATACTTTTACAAGAGTTTATTAGTTTAAAATCCTTGGCTTAAAATATTACTCAATTTCAGATCATGCTCATAGTCATAAACACACAGGAAATACAAGTCAAATTTATGGGTTATATTCATGATAATTTAGTAGTTATATTAAAATTTTACCATAAACTCAAAAAATTACTATGAACAATATGGCATTCTGTGCATCAACAAATCCTACAAGATTAGAGAGTCAAAATTGGAAAAAGGAGAGCTTATATTATCATAACGGTTCAAGTCACCACCTGTCCTCAATTTTTAAGCTCATACATGCAAATTCTAGGGCATGACAGGTAAAACACACAACATAAAAATTGGAAAACCCACAATTCAAGTTAGGGTTTTATATTTAGAACCAGTCAGTTAGACCATTATTTTCGAATCGAGTATATTTCTAAACACGTGTACTGAGCCGATGTCAGTCGCGTGTATGAGTTATGAGGGGTCATGTGTACCCAAATATATGATGATAACATCATAAATCCAGCAAAAAAAAATAAGTTATCAGAATATATAAAAGTATGTAATATTTTTTCTATTTTATTATTCAGTTTGATCGTAGAATTAGTTTAGACCGTTTACCACATTAGGACACGTTAGGGCAGTTTTGGTGGGTTAATAGTTATAGAGCATGTCATTATGATGTTTTAGTGTTTATTTTATTTTATAGGATTTTTTTCCCGATTTGTTTGGATTTTTTTCCCGAAGTATGCACCATAGATGATTCAAGCTAAAAATTAAGTCCAATAACTGAAAAAAATTCCAATAAAAAATTTAACATGAATTCACCACACTGAACCCTAATGTATCTATTTTCATAACAACTTCCTTAAAAAACTTATTCCCACAAAAAACAAAAAAACACAAAAAAAAAGGAAGGAACGAACATGCATGTGAATGCACAAAACGTTAGCATAGTGATTTCCAGTATTATAATCCCGAACATGCAGAAAAAACAGTGATCTCCATTAAGTGTGCCATATGCTGGCCCCATCAATACTTTAATAGCAAATTCTTTTATGAACATAAGAACCAATCAATGGTTTTAACATTCATCAAAAAAGTATCATGTTTTTCTCCCAAAACAGGCTTAAACAGAACAAGAAAACAAAATTAGCTTCCAAATCACTGTGAACATTATTTAGCTCCCAAAACTGGTTTTTTTGTCGCCTGAGTGAAGGAGTGTTATTGTCACCTAAGATGAGAGACAAAAAAATTACCTGATTTATAGCCCATCTTCGACCACCCATCATAATTTTATCAAGACCAATGATTTTGAGAATAGCTGATTCCACTTCATGAATTTCATGTCCAGTGACTGCACGTGTACACAATCAATTTTATTGATTACAAGGATCAGCGGTATAGACCTTCCACTGGATTTCTGCAGAAAAAAACATCTAAACATTAGAAACATGGCATCCACTGCAAGAAATATGACAAAATGTGAGATGATACTTCTGCAACTTGCAACCTGAAAAGTTCCAATCCGCTCAAATATTAAGGTATCATCATGTGTCCACCCGTCAAGAGCACTTATTGCAAAAATAATCACATCAGCACCCATAGCTGCAGCTTCAGAACGCTGAACACCTGAGAGAGTTTAAGCATATTTTCTCTATAAAGACACATCACCATAGATGACTTACTAAAATTGGAAGCAAATAATACTTTACAATTTACAATAAGAAGAAAAGAAATCACCAATAATAATTTGCTAAACTTGGAACCAAGTAACACTTCATAACTCAAGATAAGAAACAAGTCACAAGATAGGGCAGTTCAAAGGCAGGAAGAACATGGACATTAAACACTGCCTTCTAAAGAAATAAAGAAACGTAAAACTATAACATGCATGTGCAATTACAATCTATTACACACTTGGATCAAAAACAGAATCCAAAACACTCTACGCACATTACCAACAACAAAGAGCAATAACAAAAGGAACTATAATAGGTTAAGCATATTAATGAAGTGAGGAATATGTACCAAATTACACTCACCAATTCTTTCCACCATATCAGCGGTTTCCCTGATACCAGCAGTATCAAGAAGTATTACAGTAATTCCATGAATGGACACACTCGCTTCAAGCACATCTCGAGTAGTTCCAGAAACATCTGTAACAATAGCTCGTTCACTCTGAATGCTAGAAGGAAACGATGATATTTAATTATTCAGCACAAACCGATTAAAATAAGTTGCTCGCCAGTGAAATCCCACTTTGCTCCATGCATTAAGAAGGCTTGATTTTCCCACATTTGGTCAACCAACAATTGCTACCTGAAAATTTTTAGACAGACATTTAAGAGAGAAGGGTCTATGAGGTACAATCTCTATTCACAGTAAATACTAGAACAAGTTACGAAAATGATACCTGTAATCCTGAGTGTAGTATTCTACCATAATCAGCTGTGTCTAGGGCCAGCTGTATATCTTGATACATCGAATGTATTATGTTTACCAACAACTCTAGGTCTAGTGATGACATTTCATCGTCAAAATCCAACGAGCTTCTATTTCAGAGAGCAATTCGATGCACTCTTTTCTCAACGAGCTCACTAAAGCAGAAAAGGCTCCCTGCGACATAAGCATGTTTGCAAAGAAGACACCAGATTATCTAAGACAAAGGAGCAAAACAGTTACACAACCTGCAATTTTGAAATAATAGAGCATGCTTGAATAATCTATTAGATTCTATAACACAAACACAAAGAATTATAAGAAAACATGAGATCTAGAGTCCTAGACAAGATGCAGAGCCTAATTCCCAAGTGGTGTAACAGAAATCAGAATTTGAATGTGAGAGAGTTAACCTGTATTCCTGCTAATGCAGCATCTGCTGCAGCAACAGTTTTTGCTGAAATTAGCCTTCCAATGTTTTCCGCTTGTGAAAGGTCCAACCTCCCATTTAAAAAAGCACGCAATGTGAACTCTCCTAAAAGTTGTGTCAGAAGCAACATGCTAAAACGTAGACAAGGAGTAATTGAAAAACACAGAACATATATAGGCATTAACACATGTAAAAGAGGGAAAGAACAAGTCGAGAGATAGTTACCAGGTTCGGCAAGCCTGGCCCCAGCATCCAGACAAGCTCTCAACGCACGGCGGAGACAAACATCATTTCCATGACATTGCAGCTCAAAAACATCTTCTCTTGTGTATGATCTAGGAGCTAACATGGGAACTGCCAATACCTATGAAATCGAAGTTCACACTATCACAACAATGCAAAACATTAAGCTATTTACATGGGAAATTGCAACATAATTTCGATGCAATAGTTTGAAAGATAACTATCGGTGAAGTACAATAGGCACGAAAAAAACAAGAAGTAAACAATCCTTATTGTTTTGACATCTATAAATTTCCCTGCGCACGATTAATAACTATTTTGATACATTAGCTTTCCACCTCATACGCATCACACTATCAAATGCTATATATCAAAACCAATTTTTAACTTAAAATTTTCTTTTATTGGGCTAAAATAGAATGTTCTCTAGTTACATTGACTTCTCAAAGCACATACAATTACACTATGAAATGCTACACATCAAATCAAATTTCAGAGTTGAAAAATACTATTAATTAACAAAAGTGAAATGCTCCCTAGCCAACGTACATTAGCTTACCAAATCGTTTAAAATCACATTCCCATATACTAGACACCAAAAACAAGTATTATTTCCAGCAAAGAATGGAATCCTCTCTACACTCTACATTTTTTAAAGTTTGATGAATTCAAAAGATGAAAAATTTATTTCCATACCTCGTCAACAACGTTGTCCTCGCGATCGGAGACCACCCCATACTCCAAATAGTGGCTCCTGGGCTCCCACGAATCCGAAGGCCCCTCCTCGCCCGGCCGGCCGAAAAACCCGTGCGGCGACATCCACCGCCGACGGGCCCGATAGCCGGACGACGCCGACGAGGGAAGTGACTATCGCCGCAATCGTGGAGCCGCCGCTGAAGCTGTGGCGCCCCTGGTTGGAGGAGGCCGCCCGCTCGTCCTTGGGAGGAACTAGGACATGCTCTGCGAAATCAAAGAGAGAAAGAGGAACGATCGAAGGCGGAGTAGCGGGCAGGGATGAGGGTAGGAAAAGAGAAGAAGGAAGAGAGGAGCGTATTGTTCGCACCGGGGAGATGGGATTTGGAGGAGAAGGTTTTGGGGCGAGGCAAGAGCCTTGTCGGGAAGAGGAGAGATGATTTCGTGGGGGAAGAGAAGGGGGGAAGAAGGCGGTGGAAGAGGTGCGCCATTGTCGGAGGCACGGAGTCGTGGGAGGTGGAATTTCGAGTCCCGTCGCGAGTTCGACGGAAACAGTTGGTGGAAATGGAATCCCACGGACATGTGAATTCCGACTCCTCCTAATTAGTCGTTTTAGGCGTTGTTAATGACATTAGAACAACCCCTTGCCCTAAAAAAGGCCTGTCAAAATAAAATTACAAACACGGCCAGTAAGTCATAACTGTTTTCATTTGATTTTATTTTAGGCGTGTAAGAGAGTTTAGGGCTCTCAATCTAGCGCAATCCCCTCTTTACTCCATTTCTCGCCTAATTAATTAAATTGTCAATGCATGATAAGAAGTTCACCTCTCTTTTTTTGGTCCTTCGTGGGAGCATCACACTTCCTTATACTATTATAAAACCTTATTGAGAATGCCAAATTTATCAAGGTATCCACTTTTTATGAACTGAGTAACATGATTATCCATTATAATGTGACCCAAAAATTAATAATCTCAGCCACATAAGTCGCAACTAATCCTCTTCTGTCCAACTATATATGGACAAATAGTGTGCTTCTTTTCAGTTAGATACAAATATTTTTTTACCCCAAAAGCGGTTATATTTGAATCTAAATTGATATGTGGGAATTGCGAGAATGAATGAGTTAGAAGAGACGTTTTCCCGCTAATAGTGATTAGCAGATTCCGTAATCTCTTCGTCTACTGCTTGATATGGAAAATTCCTCTTGTATTTTTTAACCAACCCGAGTAACTACCTGGTTAGTAGTGGTGTTTGAGAAGTTAGGCAGTGTGTCAGTGAGGACTTCAACTTACAGCCAATTTCCTATGCCAGTGTTTTTTTGTTTTTTTTTTTCATATTTCAGCTGTTGAACTTAAGACCCAAGAGGGTAACGGTTTACAAGTTTACTTTATTAAGCTCAGCCCTTTATTGCCATTGCAGCTGATGCACCCTAACCTCTGCAGCAACACCCCGCTCTTAGCTCCGACCCTTTATTGAAGCACTCCACATATCTTAACACTTCCACTACCGCACAGGTCATGCCTCCTCTCATCCCACGTTGGCCACCAGCTCCATTCACCTTTCCCGCAGCAACTGGCACAACCCATCAACTTCTTGATAGCTTACGGTTGTCGATCATCCTTTGATCTCTTAAGCATTATTGCAATATCGAACGATTTCGTTATCTCACACTTCTAACATCCTCGTGGCCAATTTTGGAGTGCATATCTGCACGGCTTCGGCTACTGTAAGGAAGATCTTGTCGGGACCTATTAGCTCAGTGAACTTGGACGCATGAAGCTTATCCATCACCACTCGTCCTGGATTGGCTAGAACTAGCTGTTTCGAAAGAAATCATAGTAAGGTGAGCAAAACCCATATATTAAATTTCTTTAACTTGCAGGTTCACTCAAAAAAAAAAAATTTCCTTTCAATGAATAGTTGCTTATTTTCATGTTGGCTAGTGAAATAGTCATTCTCACCTGAACCCCTTTTTTCTGCAGACTCCGGTACAGTTCGTCCATAGCGTGGATGCCACTGGTGTCAATGTCAGTAACGGCTGGAGGCAAGAACAACAAGTATTGACAAAGAGGTCATTCTTTAATGTTGAACAGTGTTAAGCATATCATGATTGCTTTATATAGTTTGTGTCAAGTAAAGAAAAGTTAGTGAGGAATATGAATGGTGTTTAGGGGAGGGCTTACGGGACATTTCAACTATCAGAAACTGAACTTTAGGCTGATCAGTTAATTTCATTTGTTCTTCCTCGTCCGCCAACCATCTCAACATTCTGCAATAACAATCAATTTTTTACAACATTAAACAGATAACATACACTAATTGGGGCTAGCCTATATCAATTTTCTTGTCACAAAACATAATTTTCTTCATGAAAATATACGTTTTGTTTCGCGAATTACAGCCTCTTCAAAGGAAGGGTGTTGAGCTGTTTGGTTTCTCTTGTCGACTGGTCAATCTGATATGCTTCAGCAAATTACATAATCATTCTAGTGTGAGTAGTGCTAATGATAGCAGACTGATTTACCTTTCTTTGGTATAGTTTGAGTTGGAGAAGTATATAGCCGAATCAACTCTCAAGACAAGGATACCAGGAATCCTTTTGGCATCGGGATATTGTTCCATGTTTCTGTAAATGGTTGTTTTTGGAAGGTTCCCCAGGATTGCTGTCCGTGGTCTAGTTACTTGTAGAAGAATTTTAGCAAATGAAATTGAAACCTAACAGAAATTAAGCTCAGATTAACATTTTGAAAATTAATATGGCAGATTTGTGTACAAAAGGACTTAATATAACATATGAAGTTAGCATGAGAAACAAATAATTTCATTACCGCAATCAGAAGACCTATTTCAACAGAGGCAAAGACCACGCCAAAGAAAGCTCCAATGCAGGCGACAAAATCAAATTTATCTATTTTCCAGATAAGTATTGCTGCTTCGTAGTCGATCAAGCCAATAACTGCAGATATAATAATGGAAGAAAGGATGGCATTGGGGGTGTATTTGAAAAGGGGTGTGATGAACTCAAGTGTTAACAACACAACCACAGACATAACTATATTTGAAGCAGCTGTTTGACATCCTGCCATATAGTTCACGGCAGATCGTGAAAAAGAACCTGCATAAGGAGGAAGCTCCTTGAGTATTTTGTTAACCTAACTTCCTGTCAACAAATACGACGATCCTTTCTATTGCTTGGGGAAACAAATTTCTATTAATTTCTACCTGTTGCAACATAGCAGGATGTCATTGACCCTACAATATTCATCACCCCAAGGGCCACCATTTCTTTGTTCCCATCCAGTTGATAGTCCTTTCTAGCTGCAAACGTTCTTCCAATTGCCACAGCGTCCTGCTTAATCAAATCAACATTAATTGTAATGTTCCTGAGTGCAAAATGCAGATCACAATCTTATTAGAGAGCTGGCACGTACCGTTAGGGCTATCATCCCTGCCACAACGCCAATTTTAAAGCCTTTTCCAACATAATCGCCAGTGAAAAAAATTTTATCGGCAGATGGAGGATTTATACCTTTCTTAATATTTTTAACCTTCGAAAATCAAATTATCAGTTTCATCAAATTATCTCAAAATTTATAACTACAAACATTAAGGAGGCAGGAATTGAGAAACCATCCTTACAATTTGAACACCTTGCTTTTCAGCATGAGTGATAAAAACAAAAAATGTTGAGAGAATAACTGAGATCAAAGGAGCAATGGCCGAGATCCAGAAAAGGCTCTTTTTCTTCTTCCCCTGTAAAATTCGTAGTACATAAGAAAGGTGTAGCATGAATAATTACTTATGCCGAGAGTAGACTTTGTCACTTACTATGTGTTTGGCAAGTAGTAGGAACGCTAAAAAAGTCGCTCCAATGAGAATCGTTCTCCAGTTCCACTGTTAAGGAATTACATGCGTTCCAATAACGAAAAGACTTGGAAAAGAAAAGTTTATTTACAAAAACAAATAAAATTTCCCAAGATAATTGGCACTACCTCATCATCAACTGTACCCCAAACGGACTTCATTACAGAGATTATGTCAGTTTTCTTCGTAAAGTGGGTTATGCCGAGGAACCCCTTCATCTGTTGTAAAGCAATAGTAATGGCAGCTCCACCCATAAACCCGACGATGGCAGCATGGGACAAGAAGTCAATGAGGAAACCCAATCTTTCAACATCACAAAATCAGAAAGGTGTAAGTCACCAAGGCAAACTAGCATTAGAAACTGAATCCATTATGCAAAATAGTTGACCATGCATTTATTAAAAAGGAACAGGGGGAATCTTGATTCACCTAAAAAAGCCGAGAGCAGCTTGTGTGACACCAGCAAAAAATGTTGCAGTGAAGGCCAGACGACGATACTCAACTGCATTCTTAATTGGGTCGATCTCATGTTGGAGTAATGAGCCCAGTAGTAAGGACACGACTGCCACTGGTCCTATGACAATATCTCTTGAGCTTCCCATAAAAGCATAAACCAATGGAGGCACAAAGCTGGAATCTGTAGAATTCACCATGTAACATCCTTGTGAAGACATCGCTCAAGAGAATGGACTATCTGATGCAAAAAAAAGTGTTGTAGAAGCTTACATAGTCCGTACTGGGGAGCCAAATTTGCTAGTTTGGAATATCCAATATCCTATTTGAACAACCAAAACCTATATCAGCTGATGTTCACTTGCAGAATATCAAAGCTGCAGTAATAAATTTTCAGATATTTCTTATTCACCTGAGGGATGCACAGACTTGCAATGGTTAATCCAGAAATAAAATCTCCTCTTAGTTTTTGTAAATTATAGTGTCTTCCCCACTCAAGAATGGGAAATATAGTTTGTAGTCCTAAGATGCATTTTCTTGATCTTGACTTGTCCTTAAAGGGGCGTAAAGGATCATCAGCAAAAAACGTTTCCTTCACTGAACAAGTGATTTCCTTGACGAGATTTTGCCGTGGAGGTAGTCTCACACTGTGCACAGATGGTATTTCCTGTGTGTTCTGGTGCAAGGATTCCTTGTTTGGCATGTCCACTTCATTAGGTTGAACATCGTCAGAAATTATGTGCCCCATCTGATGTGATTTCTGCATGTAAATATCCGCTGTCATAATAATCAAAAGAATAACACGAAAACTTCTACAAAAACATGCAGTGATCACATTGCGTGAAACATAAACCAATACTAATTCTATAATGGCAGATGAATTGATGAAGTCTCTTCCACTTGGGTATAAGTCTCAAGAGCAATACAACCAAAATGAGACTTTCAATTAATCTCATGCTGCCCTAAACAGTCTGACTAACTATATGGTAAGAAGTTATTCTGAAGGGGGTACTACTTGACTAGAAGAAGCTCTTTATATAGGCTCAAGCTGAAGCACAAGAAAGCAATGTCTAGGTGATTAACTTTAGGCTACACTCATTAATCTAGGTTTTACTAAATCACCGATGCCAATTGACAAATAAAGCAAATAATAAATTGTTATTTAACATACGGTTACAGCTGGAGATATTACTTGTTTGAGCTTAAGCAAAAGCTAATCCTACTGTTGATGGTAGAAGCAAGGTGTTCTGACCCCACAGCAAAGCAAAAAGCAAATAATGGCCATAGTTGATCTTCTGGAGCACACAATATAAGCGGAAAGGGAAGAAACAGCTTCTATTCTCCACATAGCGCCTCAAGCAAATAAAAGTCTGCCTCGGAACCTTCTTTCTTAAAAAAATATTTAACTTCCTATTCCATGATTCAGTTTTCGAGTTCTAAATACTATGACTGCTAATTTTTGAGGAATAATTCAGAGAAAAGACCTTGAAAAGTCGGATACAGAATATATAGTATAATTATAGTATCTCATACCATAATCTACGTGAGGAAAGTCTAAAATGCCATCTAATTCCTCTGTTAGTAGAAAGTTGTGAAGAGCCTTTTATTGGGTATATATAGGTTATTTATTTCATTATTCAGAAGAAACTGTATAGCTTTTTAGAGAGTCCAAAGGCCAAAGAGTAAGCGTCTGTGATCTACCAATAAAAAGATTACATGTTCTATGATCATGTCACTCTGTTAAAAGAACGCCTAAACCAAAGAATAAGAACTCCAAAACTGAGGTAATCAGAAAAGTAAGGTAGAAAGGCAATGACAGTCAGCTTACCTGGCGTGCAAAGATTCTTTTTGTTTGAAGGATGCAAAGATCCTTTTTACATGCAAACTATCAGATGTGCCGTGGCGATGATGTTCTCGGCAGAAAGGAAGTTCCCACTACGGCACCAGCCATTACCCAGCAAAGTGTGCAATAAATCCCAAAGAAAAAGAATACCGCCACCCCCAAAAGACAAAAAGAGCAACCAAGGTGGGGTCCAAATTAATATTCAGTCAACTTCCTCAACTTTTTTTTTATTAACTTTCTTGTCTTTTCGTCACCACGTTGAATCGGTAGCTCTCTACTCGTGCCATAGCCACGTCCAAGTTCAAAGTCTCTCCCCGAGTCATACACAAGCAAAGTCTCTCCCCGAGTCAATAGGTGTCACGGCGTCAACACCGTTATCTATGATTTATAAGACTATTTTGGTTAAGTGATGGCGTGGTTCCCAATGAATGGCGTTCCCAACATGGTCCCGAGCAGAAGATGGTGGCCCGTCAAAAGTGTCCATGTCATTGACCTCGTACACATATTTGCATGGCAATTGGGCATGTAGAGAGTAAGATACCAGGAAACCCTCTCTATGATGATTGATGGACTTTACCATCATCTAAATATAAATATTAATAACAAAGACAACGAGGCAGGCATCAACTAGGCCACGAACAATTCTTGTGGCGTTAATCTTGACTTGGCGTCCTCCGAACTTATATCAATGAATGAGACATCTCTCTCTCTGGAACTATATGACCTCTCTTTGTGGGCCTTTCCAGGGTAGAAACATCTCTTTCTTGTCATTCCTACCGTTCATCGTGTGAGACCCACCCACATCGTTAGCTTCTTCCTATTTACTTTTTGGAATAAGATTTGTGCCATCCTTAACAAGGGCTGATATTATTAGGTATATACAACCCAGCTTACACATTGCATGAGTAAGTTTCCCCAATAATCTTCGATTTGAATGTCTCAATATTAATGTTAGCAGCTCCTGCTCCATGTCATGAGTCGGACTTTGATTGGTTTAGATCTATTACATGCTATCAGTCATATCTGCCATCAAAGATAACATGGCAAACGAATGAATACGTGGCAAATGTGCAATGTGTGACAATCATGTATAATTCTTCTTCTTTTTTTTCATCATATGTGGCGATATACAGAGTAAAATAACTAACAACGCAGGCTAAAACTTGAATGTGTAACATCTGTGGGGACTATTCTAATATTTTTAGATAATATAATATCGTGTAAGTTATTAGCCATACTACAAATTGTACTCTCTTTACCCGCGATTTTAAAACCATAATTTTCTGCTTAATTGTCAGTGCTTATATAAATGGTGATTGCAAATCCTATACACTGCTCTTTCTCAAAGTGGAATGGTAGCCACCAATCATATTTTTCATGGTTTTTTTTTAAAAAACACCATCAAATCATAATAATTGCTTATTTTCTCCCTTTAAATCTCCATGAGACTACTACAATCAGGGTAGAAAAAAAACGATCTGACATCATTTTGATTAAAATACAAGATTGTAGGCGTAACTGTTGCCTAAATAAGTTTGACATACTAGTCATTTTTAACAACAAAGGAAAGATCTTCGCATATAAGGGCCTATTTTCTTAATGTCGGAGTTGTAGATAACAAAGCTTTCTAGTACAGAATGTTGTTGAGAAAAATCCCCAAAATTAGAGATCAACAATAGCGAACAAAAGATATGAGAAAATTATGCCTGAAAAATAGAATAGAACAAAACCACAAAAGAGCAGAGATTTAACGTGGAAAACCCTCCTTCAATCGAGAGTCAAAAACCACGGGGCAACAACGAACAATTCACTACTTCAACCAAAGATTACAGTCATCAAACATATAAAGATTACAAGAAGATAATTCACACACCCTATATTATTGAGATTACAAGATTTCACACTCTCTCAACACTCTGTATAAGATTAAACTTGTGAATTATTTCCCTCTTCTTTTATCTCTATATCTCACTCTGTATCTTTCTTTTGCTTGTATTTTCTCTTGCTTGTCTTGTCTTGTCTTGTCTTGTCTTGTCTTGTCTTTGGAATGAGGCAAATGAAACTCAATTTATAGAGAAGCTTTGAGACCCTTCATCCTCCATAGAATAACTAACAACCACCTTTGTTAATATTCCGAGATTTCTTTAGTATTCCGAGTGTGACAATAGGCTACATATCATTAATATAATTGCACATATTAACAATCTCCCACTTGGAGTCCGATTGGAACACACCATTCCGATTCTTCCTCCACTTGTTCGTTGTATAAGTCCACCTGCATGTTAGTGCAAGTTCACCAAAGTTGAGCAAAAGCTCAACTTTTGTCCCTCCACCGGTTTAGTCAACATGTCCGCCGGATTCTTTTTGCCATCTATCTTCTCCAACTTCAGTTTACGTTCTTCTAACAAAGATCTGATAAAATGATACCTCAACTGAATATGCTTGGTCCTAGAATGAAATGCTGAGTTCTTGGCTAAATGGATTGCACTTTGACTATCACTGTACAATCTGCAATCA
>JAVDBV010070319.1:0-12782 GCA_032619315.1 Piper longum
ATATATATATATATATATATATATATATATATATATAATATATGCATGTGTTACATCCTGGTCTTTGATCTGTGCATGAGGAGTTTTGATTGGCTTCCTCTGGTTTTTGAAGGAGGAGGGTTTTCTTTTCGAAGTTATTGGATCTAATTTAGCAAAGTGATACCATTTCTGCTTCATGTTAGTGTTTATATATTTGTTGATAAATATGCTTATGGATCATGTTGTAGCATATTTCGTTTTCTTCGTTTTTGATCTCCATCTGTTTTTTATTTTTCATGTTTGAGTTGCCTGAATGAGTGGATTAAATGGTTGGTTATTACTTGGTTCAATTTCAATTTCAATTTCTTTTTTTTTTTTATTTTGAAATTATTGGTCATAGTGTAAATCAAGTTGATTTTAATGCAATCAACCGATCGATGATCCTTTATTACTATGTTAAGAGGCTTGACAAAGCTATAGCTTCCTTAAGAAAAGACTCTAGAACTATTTTCCAGCAGCCATTCATTAGGTAGTAAATTTTGTTTGATTTACAGAAAAAATTAAAATTTTGGTTGATTTTGTTGCTCAAGTCTAGTTTACTTGGGGAAAAAATATATATATTTGTAAACCCAATGAATGGTTTTTTTTATTCAATTTCTAGTACTAAACTAATTTGATTTTTTGCGAATTTTCACAGCTAAGCAACTATTCTTCGTTTGAGAGCGTGCTCTATTGCAAACCTCACTTTGATCAGCTTTTCAAAAGAACAGGCAGCTTGGATAAAAGTTTTGAAAGTGGGTGGTCTCTCTTTACTTCCTTTTAAACATTGATTATCAGCCAAAGCTATGCCCAAGTTCAGAGATGATCTTTATTTCAGGCATTTCCAGAGTGAACAAAGTAGATCGATCTGTTCATGAGGTACCACAATTATGTAATTTGTATATTTAATTTTCCTTTCTTGTATGATCAAGAATTATTTCTTATGCAGATAAACATTTTAACATCCTGAAACTTTTAGGGCCAAACCAACAATAGAGTTTCAAGTTTGTTTGCTGGAACTCAAGATAAATGTGTTGCTTGCAAGAAAACTGTGTACCCAATTGAAAAGGTACTTCCATATCCCTCCCTCTCTTTTTCTTCCAATATATCACAAACACAAGTTAAATGATTTGTGTGTCCTCATGAGCTCATTATGACCATTGAAGCTTACATTGGATGTCAAATATTACTTTTATTGCTGCTGATGAAGCTCAAAATTCACCTCATACTCTTCATCAGCAGCAATAAAAGTAATATTTAGGTGTCAACTCATGTCATTTTTACATTGGTAATTTCGCAATGCAATAAAAGTAATATTATTACATTGGTAATTTCGCAATGCAATAATTAGGTGTCAACTCATGTCATTTTTAAATGAGAAAGTCTGTAAATTTACATGTTTGCTATATGCAGCCAAAGTTTTGATTAACTGGTAGTTTAGTACTTAGTAATTTAAAGCCTAATGTTTACCTCGAATTTTGCAGTTTGTTCACTGGTTTCTCCCTAGGTATCTTTGCTTGATGAAAACGTATTTTTCTTTCATAAACAATGTCTCTGTGATGGTGAAATTGGTTTAATGTTTTATGATTCTTGGCAAGTATAGTCCTTGTTGTAACCATACTTTATCTCAGAACAGTTATGTGGTATCCTCATCCTTGTTGTGTATACTATAGTCCCAATAGTCTGGTATACTACCTGTGAACTTCATCATTGCTTCCATTGTTCATCCCCAACTGCTTGCTGTGAAAATACCACCTAATCTACTGTAGCTAGTATTTTCTTTATGCAAGACTGCTATGAACTCAAAGCTCATATGAATATGGTTGCTCCCTTCTGAAAAAAATCTTGTATGCTTAGTATGCTCTATATGCTGTATGCTTAATGCATACTAAGATTAGATTCTGACCCAAGGTTGGTTGATTGCATCTTTTTTCAAGACTGCTATAAACTCAAACCTCATACGAATATGGTTGCTCCCTTCAAAAAAAAAATCTTGTATGCTTGTATGCTCTATATGTTGCATGCTTAATTTATACTAAGATTAGGTTCTCACCCAAGGTTGGTTGATTGCAGGTAGCAGTGGATGGAACATCTTACCATCGACCCTGTTTCAGGTGCACTCGTGGTGGTTGCAACATCAGCCCTTCAAACTATGTTGCGCATGAGGGTCTCCTCTACTGCAAACATCACCACTCTCAACTATTCAAGGAGAAAGGGAACTTTAGCCAACTTGGTAAGCAAGAACAGGTGCAAGTAGGGAACTTTAGCCAACTTGTTAAGCAAGAACAGGTGCAAGTGATGACTGAGAACACTAAAGGGGGGAGTGAGAACACTGTATCTTCGGTAGAACTTGAACCTCTTGCCGGCTAGACGGTGGATCTCTTTTTCCTTGATAAAAAGCTTGAATGGGAAGGACCTCTGTGTTCTGCAATGTACTTTGTGTTGAGTTGTGCAGTGAGATATGGCTTGCTTCCAAACAGTGATTCACCTTGTGAATGTTTCCATTGTCTTTCGTAAGATATGAATTTGGTACAACCGATAATGAAGAGAAATAAGAGATGGGTTTTTGGCAGGGATCAGAAACTTTGGTTTTTTTGTGCTATAGTGTGATTGTAATAAACTTTTTTCCTGAGTTAACTTCAACTGATCAGTTGATGGATCTTGATACATGAGCTTCTATTTTCTGATGCAGTCCAAGCTTGTCTTTAATGATTGAGGAAGTTAACAAGGTTTTCTTCATCAATTCCTAAACATTTGCGTCTTACAGAATTTTCTAGTTGTGCATTGTTCACACAAGAAACCACAAGCTTCGTATTGGCGAATCGTTGGTGATATTAGATGATATATCAATGCAAACAAGTGTTTATGCTTTCTATCCTTCAATAACAATGTGAGGAAAGGCCGTCTTGTTGTCTTCATCACTTGCTCACACTCTTTCAGCAACAGCTGATTCATCTTTGTATTTGAAGGTGCCGGAGGAGCAAGCACATTACATGGGCAAGAAAGGTGCCTCTAAATGATAAATAGTTAAACAAGCTTGACAAAAGTTCATATCCCACACTTATCTATTCGGTACTTTGTAGACAGCCTTTTATGCTCTAATTGGGTTGAAATCAATATATTCACATATTTATATGGGTTTGTCCCACATCGGTCTTAGACGTTATTGTTGACTTGTATATAGGCTAATAGGAAAGTTTTATTCATTGAGTTAACTTTTAGAATAAAAAGGCCCGTGACACCTATTGCGAGTTTTTTTTTTGTTGTTTAAAGTCTTTTTTTGAGGCCCAAAGGGTGGAGATTGGGTAGGAGCCCAAAGGGCCCAACAGTGGTATCAGAGCCAAGTTTGAACTGGGTTTGCCTACGCCGATTGTTGTTGTTTCCTTCATGTGTTCCACTTGATGATTTAAAAGGGAGTTTGTCAAGTGGGTGTCGTAGGGGAGTGTGTTAGACGATCATTGGTTTCGGGTCACTGATGTGTGAAGGGGAATTATTGGGTTTGTCCCACATCGGTCGTAGAGGTTGTCGATGACTTGTATATAGGCTAATGAGAAAGTCTTATTCATTGAGTTAACTTTTGGAATAAGAAGGCCCGTGATACCTATTACGAGTTTTCCTTTGGTTGTTTAAAATCTCTTTTGGAGGCCTAAAGGACCCAACAGTGTTGGTGGAGCTTGGGTGGTGGCCCAAAAGGCCCAACAAGTTCCGGGGGGGGGGGGAGAAAATTGAGGGGAAAGAAATAATCGGTGGCAATTTTGTTTATTAAAACTTGCTTTAAATTACAACAAAATGGAAATAGAATTCCAATTATTTTTGTAAGAATAGTGTAAGAGACAAAGTGGAGCAAATGATTGATGCCGCTGCATATCTTGGTGTTAAAATTCTCCGCGGGCAAGTAATTAAGTTAGAAACTGTTTTTGTGCATAATGATTCTTTACTATCCTGATAATTAAAATTTAAATATGTTTGTCATTCACTAATCTTCATCTAGGAGGCTTGGATTGTTCCCATTCCTCTGGGTTAATGGCGAAACCACATAAACTCAACAACAGCTTGCTGTAAAACACAATATGGTAACTGCGAGCCCATGCTTGAGAGAGATTCAAGTCATGGGGAACACTAGTGTTATAATTGGAAATAATGGCAACATCATTGGAAAACATAAGGAGCGTATTGTTAGGCTCAATGGGCCCAAAAAATGACTTGCAACTAGTTTTATGGACTTAATTTAAAGAATAAAATTTTTTCATTAAATATATATAGGCCACCAACATTATTTACGATCGATGTCGAACAAATTCAATAATTTTCCCTTTGTATATCATCATCTAAATTTTCACACGTTATTATCGCCTAAAAGGGACTTGCAATTGGTTTTACGAATTTTTTTTGATCCAAAGGTTAATTTAAAAAATAAGATTTTTTATTAGCCTAGGTTATCAATATTATCTATAGTTGATGTTGGACAAACCCTTGTTTGATGATTGAAGACCCTCTATTTAACTTTATAATATAAAATGTATTTTAGAATCACATTTTATCTGTTGGGCACTTCCGTGAGCTTCCCGAGATGGTCTTTAGAAAGATTACTGTAAGCATATGCCGGGTAAGGTATCTCCCTTTCAACTGAATGGTGCTGAGATTGTCTTTAAAGCTTGTGATGTTGGTGAGCCTACCAAACCACTGTGGCATATTCAGGTAATTTGCTCCATCTTTTTTACAGGATCTAATTTACCAAGGATTCGTGGTATGGATGTTAGATTTATTTAATGTCTAGTCCTGACCATTCTTGTGTAAATCCATTCAATGTTCCTCAATTTCTTTGCTTACTTGATGTTCTTTGTTTTATCACTAATGTATATTGGAAAATCACGGCTAGGTATGGAAGCAATAGTTGGTGCAGATGGGGGCAAAGATTGAGGGCCACTTTTCTAAGAGAGTTACTCATGTATTTGCAAACAACATAACTGCATTAATGCAGCACATTTGTCAAAGTAATGTGGCTAGCTTCAAAGGAGTAAGTTACAATCTCCCGCCTTTTTTTGTGTAATTGAGATGGTTCTGTTATTTAATTCTTTTTGTCATTGTTAGTTCTTTTCTGGTCATCTTTTTGTTAATCTTTTTGGATGGGACTTAATTTTCTAATACATAATCCAATAGCCCTTTTTACAGTCCTCTTTTACCTGAACTGGTTAATGACATTTTGTCATTGTATCCAGTCCACTTAGCATCCAAGGCTTGATAAATATCTTTAGAAAAGAAAGGTTAGATAAATAGTACAATTTTTCCTGTATCTAAGTAGCTGTCTTTTTCCTTCCTACCTTAAAAGGTGAATGTGGGTGCCCTGAGCGCTGCAACTTCTAGTTCTTTTTTTAAGCTTCTATAGTTTTATCAGTGTTCAAAGGAAAATTATCATATTACATTTTATGACTCTTTTTTTGGCAAATAATGCTTTCTCTCATCCACCTTTTGCGGACTGGTAACTTATAATGATGGGTGAAAATGAGCTTGCATGCATTAAATGCATGAGCTGCTTGTTAATGATTTCAACTTTACCTGTGGAAAACCCTTTCTTATCGTTGGTTGGAGGATAGCTTAAGGCAAGGAGAGAAAATGGATGAGGAAACTTACAATATAGTAAGGCTTGAGAATATGAATGCACAGGTACATTCCCAGACTCCTACATCTTTGACAAAAAAGGATTATTTTGAGACCAAATTGCCGGATGCTGGAAAATCCAAGTCTTCTGGCGAGCCAAATACACTAGATGCAAAGGAAAATGCTATGATAGAACTGAGTGTAGGAAGTCCTCAGAGGATTGCCTCTTCATCTCCTTTGTTGGATGCTCAAGCCACTCTTTTTTTTGTTCATAAATTATTTTCGTGTAGTTTTTTTGTTTTTCCTAGTACAAGCAGCTAATTCTTTATACAACTAATCGAGATAGACAATGTATGGCTTAGTTTTTCATACATCGATAGAGTTTTGTCTCGTTTTCATGGTTTTTTACACTGTTGCAATTTGCAGTCATCTTCATTGTACACTGCTCCAGATCTAAATAAGAACATTACTGACATTTTTGGAAAGCTTATCGACAACATATATAGAGGTGCACTGGTATATGTTCTTGTCATAGCAATGTTTTATGGGAAAATATGTTTATCTTTCAAAATGAGTCCCATGAGATTACTTCCAAGTTGGATTTATGGTTTCTGTCCTATCGCTTGGTGATGACCAGAGATCATTCAGCTACTACAAGGCAATCTCTGTCATTGAAAAATTACCTTTTAAAATCGATAGTGTTGATCAGGTCGAAAACCTTCCATCAATTTGGGAAATCTCTGCAAGATCACGTGAGTAGCTTTTCCCTTCAATTTATACTGTTGATGCCCACAATGAATTATTTTTACTTGCTTCAATATATAGTTTGTTTCAAGAACAATTGGTTTCATATAAAGCTTCCCACACTCCATAATCATCGTGCCTATAGCTTACTGATTATCTCTTTTAAGGTTCATAAGTTTTAGTTGTTGAGAGTGATATTTGAAATGAAATCTCTCTGCAGATAAATGAAATTATTAATGCAGGGAAATTGTCGAAGTTGGAGCATTTTGAATCAGATGAAAAGGTGCTAAGAAGCTTTTATGTCTTTAAAAACTAAAATTGATAATTTTTTCATTTTCCTCTCTCTGCATCTGCATATAAGCTTAAGCAATCCACATAAAAACCCACTTGATGTGTACATGCCAAGAACAATGCCCGCTCATGATCAAAGGCGTTTATGATGCTAACAATCATCCACTTCGTTTGATATTTACATTTCTGAGGAAGGACACAATGGCATGCTACTGAATGTCACCGCAACTTATATTGTTGGACATGAGGCTGTGTCTCTCTTCTTCACAATTATCTATATGACTATATCACTACCTTCTGTTAGGTTATGGTTACCATTGAAGTGAGTTTATTAGAAAAAATCAGCAGAATAGGATCTATGGAAAAGTTAGACACCACCTATTTTCTAAAATTACTATAATCTTACAACATTTGTATTATCTCACTATTCTACAATAGCTATTTTTGTATAATTTTGTTTGATAGATTGGTTTGCTTGGTCTGTTATTAACTTTGTGTGCAACCACCATAATGCTTCAGGTACGAATAGTTACTCTCTTTGGAGAAGTCTGGGGTATAGGTCCTGCTACTGCCTTGAAACTTCATGAGAACGATTATCGGCCCCTTCCTGATCTAGAAAAGGAAGATTCTTTGACCAACAGCCAGAGGTTAGGGTTAAAATACTTCGACGATATCAGGGCGAGGATTCCTCGGGAGGAGGTGAATTTCTTTTTGCTGTATGGAAAGTTAATTTTTTGAATGTCATTGTCAATTGTTTTACTTGCAGTATTTTTCCTCACACTAAGGTTAAACTTATAGAGTCAATTCTGCAAAAAGCCGGCAAACTCATTTTACCTGGGGTAGGTTCTTATAATATAATGTAGCCCTTTCATTTCTCTAAGACTGGTTTATTATAGCAACAGATTTTTTTATATCTGAATCCTTTGTTACATGTTATGTGTGTTGCAAGATTCATGCTCATAATCTGACTGAAGGTTATGGTGAATTGTTCTGCTTATGAATGTGCAATGAATTTAAAGTTATGATATGCTTTTATATTTTTAATTTTGGTGACAATATATTTATTTCGATGAAGGTAATAGTTGTTTGTGGGGGATCTTAGAGACATGGGAAGGCCACTTGTGGAGACCTAGACATTGTAATCACACATCCTGATGGAGAGAGGTTGCGAAATCTTTACAAATTCCCATAGATTTCTTATATTGACTTATTACAGTTGCCTTTGGAAATTCTAATGCAACTTATTCTTAGCATCTTTGTCATTGTCATTTTGATAATCATTTTCATCATTTTCTACCTCTTATCCCAGCTAAATTAACCTAGCGGCTAGTTTTGTCACAAACCTGTTGCTTTTAAATTCAAACTGATGAAATGGAAACCTAACAAAACAGTGTGAAGTTTTCATGCCATTTTCTCTTCCTGACACAAGAGAAAATGAGATACAAATTTAGCATCCTTGTCAATATGACTTTTTGTGCTGGTATGGTCAGGATTCGAGGGAATTATTATTGTGATTGAAGTATCTTGAATGTTCTTATTAGCTGCACCAGCTAATTGTGGATTTAGGCATCATATGCATTTACAGAAGTAAAAAGAAGGCCTTAATTTTCCTAAGCAGGAGGAGAAAACTGTGTTTTACAACATTTTGTTAAGCTGTTCCTATTTTCACAATTTTGTGACTCTTCTTTTCCATTTTTTTCAGTCAAAAGGGCTTCCTAACACGTTATGTTAAGCATCTGAAGGATATCAACTTTTTAAAAGAGGATTTAGTCTTCAGTGTTCACAGCGTTACCTTTTCTTTTTAAATAATGGAAAGGCACATGCTAAGATTTATTAGTAAATTATTTCGTATATTATTTTCATTAATGGATTTTATTAAATTCCATTAGTTGTACCTTTGAATGAAGAACTTGTGCAAACACTCTGGTTATTAAATTCATCTAGTACCTTGATGTATCATGCTTCTTCCAAGTATTGCCTGCTCTTGTTGGTATTCATCTGTAATGCTAGATAAGCCTATACCTAGAGTGCATTTGTTCTTTTAAAATTTGGTTCTGTGGTTGTGTTGTAGCTTAAAATGGTTCCAGATTTAGTTTTTGTCTGTCATTTACTTTTGTAATGATAAACGATTAATTGAATGTTTTTAACATCTTATTTTACATTTTCCCCTCCAGTATGGAAATGCATTGCTTTCTGCATTTACGCTATCAGTCTACTACCTGTGTTATAATTATTGTTGCTCATTTGACTTCTGGTTTAGTAGTGACATTTGTATTGTGGTTTGCACGATGAATTCAGGGTACTGATTCTGGGGTGGATACATACTTTGGACTTTGCACCTATCCTGGTAGGGAGCAACGGCATCGAATAGACCTTAAGGTTCCTCACTCTTCCCTGCATTAACCATCAAGAGACGCTAACCATGTCATTGCAGAAATTGAGAAAATAAATGTTGAAATTGCAACAAAATAGCTAACGAATGGTGCTACTGCTAATTTGTAATGCTAAAATTGGTAAGGCAAACATTTCTCTTTGAATGTTTCTAAAGGTAACACATTTTCAGGTGTACCCGAGAGATATATTTGCTTTTGGTTGATTGCTTGGACAGGAAATGATGTACTGAACCGGAGGTATACACTCGTTTTCATACGGAGTTTTATCTACTTCCTGTATTTCTTAGCTGAGATTTGGCCTTAAGAGAAGGTTTGTTTCTATTTGCTCCATGCTTTTGAATGTTGTTTATTCGTAGATCCTTGAAACAAGGTCTTATAATTCGTTAGTTGTTAAACGCATCATAGGTTCACTTACAACTTGCAGGTTGAGATTGCTTGCAGATTCCAAAGGGAATAAGCTTGATGATACAGGACTGTACCTGGCTACCCAAAGTTCAGGAGGCAAAAAGGCATTCAATCTAACTTAAACTTTATAATAGAAGACATACTTTCTTCAATATCAAGCATAGGAAAACCAAGTCATGCAATATATGCGTATTCCGCTGAAATATCTCCTATTCTTGCAGGCTACAAAAGCAAGCACTAGTCTAAAATTCAAAACAGAAAAAGAAGTATTCGCCTACTTGGACTTTCCTTGGTCGGAACCTCATGAAAGAAATCTGTGAGAAGGAACACTTTCATTTTTTTTTTTTTTTTTGATTGTACATATGGAAAATTATCGTTTATGAAAATTACTTAAAAATGCATAGGATCAATGTGTAGTTAGTTTACAGAATGCTATATTTTGGACATCATCAGACTACAATCGACGCTAATTCAAAGGTGTTAATGTTAACATTTTGAAAGAAAATGTGCATCTATTTGTAATGCTTGGCATATTTCTCTGCCAAGGACACAAAAACATTATCATTTTTTTACCTCATCCCTGGTACCAAGAAAAATTAAGATGCATCTGTCGAGCGGATTGATGGTAAAGTGCATTCAGAATATCATGGCCAGTCATATGTTTCTTTTGCAGAAACCAGTTTTTGCTTTTACCCAAATGAAAACAAGCTGATAATTTTGAGTCTACATTTTTCTGTGCAATCAAAGTGTGTAAGGTATGAGCCCAATCAAAAAATAAAATTTGGATGGCACCAAAATTTTCTATCTTGTTCAGATATGGAAAAGCAAGTCACAGGGATTTATTGTGCTCGGATTTCCTGAACAGTTCTTCCCTGTCAATGAACCGATCAAGCATGTCTTCCTCTTGCAAGACAATGCACTCGTTTTCCTTGCCAAACCAATCATACTGCCTCCTTGCCACATATTCGAATACAGCATCTCTGCGAGGTGTTGGGATGACTCACAGAGCGCTCAGAGCTGAGTACAGCAGTGGCAAGTGGGATGCAACCGTCAGAGCAGCTGCAACCAAATATGAAACCAATCAGCCATACAGAAAGAAACTACAGTAAAGTTGTTTTGGCATGCTAATTTGAGAAGAAGCTGCCTTCAATTTTTATAAAAAAACATCCGGTAAAACCCGTGATTTGAGTCACGGTTTTATATTCATTAGCCGATCGGTTCAGCCATCGGTTCAAATTGAGTGTATTTCGGAACATGTGTACTGAGCCAATGTTGGTCGCGTGTATGAGGTATGAGGGGTCATGTGCACCCGAATATGTGATGATAACGTCATGAATGAGTAAAGAATGAGTTATCAGAATATATGAGAGTATATAGTCGATGATTTTAGATTCATTATTTTGTGACTGTAGAAATAGTTTTAGGCCGTTTACTGCGTTAGGACGTGTTATGGGTAGTTTTGGGTGGGTTATTAGTTATAGAGCATGTCATTTGGATGTTGTGTGTTTTATTTTATTTTATGAGATTTTTTCTCGATTTTTTGAGATTTTTTTTAGAATTTATTATGCGTTAGTTATTATTTTTGACTCGAGACGGACTCGAGTCAAATTTTATTTACGAGTTTGCCATCCACCCTTTTCTTTTCTCCCCCAACACCTTTCTCTTCCAAACCCTAGCGCCGCACCCATTTGAGGCCGCCGCCGTCGTTGTCGGCGCCGCTTGGCCGCCTACCGGAGCCGCTCCACCCCACCACGCCGTCGCCGTGCCGACCCGGCCAGGTCCGACCACAGTCGAGCCGCCACGACGCGAGGAAGAGGCGTGCGTGCGATGCGCTTCCGTCGCCGATCGCGCCGCCGGTGACCACTGCCGCCCGGCGATTGTCACCGTTGAGGCTACGCCACGACTGGGGCTTGCCTCCCCGACCAGTCCCGGCCACGGTCCAGCGGTTGGGGAGCGGGATTGCCGCGTCTAGGGTGTCGCCCGTGTTGGGTCGCGCCGCCGATCCCGTCATCGGCGACCGTTGCCACCGCAATCAGGCAGTCGCCTCGACGCCACCAGCCCCCCAGTGACCTTCCCTGACCAGAGCGCCGCCGATCGCCGCTTTGGCTGGCCGGATTTAGCCACCCATCGCCGCAACTGTTTTTGACATTTTCCGGCGAGCCACCGCCTCCGTCGACCGTGTTGACACCACAGACATGTCGGGCTCGCCGAGACGGTTCCGATGGTACCCTATACTGCCCCGATCAGACCAGTAAACACTACCGCGATTCTCGCCGGAAAGTCGCCGGAAATTGCTGGAAACCGCCAAAAAAATCGGAATTTTGGAATTTGCTGGAATTCACCTGATCTTCCGCGGAGTTCACCTGGTCGAACCCGATCGAGCTTCGGACGCCGTCGAGTGCCGAATTAGAGGTTTGAGACGCACGCACGACGGAACCCTAGCTGTCATCGATTACCGACGACGCGAGGTATAATTACCTCTAATTCGATTATTTAGATTTGATGATTGTTAGCACAACATGTTAGGATTTATTGATTGATGTGATTAAGGTATAATTACTGATCAGATGATAAGTGGCATGGATGAATTGTGAATGATGTAACAAGTTGCATGAGGTGATTAACAATGAATGAATATTAAGTGCCCTAACGAAGTAAATTGAGTTAAGCATGTTATATGACCACGATGTAAATTAAAAGTACATAATAAAATTGGGAATAGGATAGTTAGAATTGTTTTATAATTATGATTATTTGATTGTTAATTGATGATGATTGCATTCTGAATATGGTAATTTTATGAGTTTGATTCATCATGTAGTTAGCGGGCGTTAGTATTTGGTTCTAATGTGTAGGTACGGAGTAGGAGCTCGCCGCCTAGGCGCGATGTTATGTTTGGAGCTTCTACAAGGTCCGTTTAGGACTCGTCTCTGATTTACGCTTTATTCCATCACATTTTGGTTTTCTACTTGCAGGTTGAGTTAAGTGGAGTTTTATTGGATCCCATTTAACTCATGCCATTTAGCCGAATAGTTTTTCGAGATTAATAACCCTCGAGGATGAGATCCCTCGAGTATGTTTTCGAAAATAAGATCCACCTCAAGTTTCCTTTGGGCCTATTATATTAAATTCCCTTCCGAGGCCTATATATATTTTTCGTGTTTTGAGTGAGAGATGGAAAGAGGGAGGTGGCCATGGCTTCAGACAAGGCATGTGTTTGTCTGCGGGTTGATGTTGGGGAGGACCCACTTCATCCCGAGGGATCCTACTAACTCCACGTTTGAGTTCCTCACACCCGGAGAACGTGGAGGTTTACGGGTACTGTTTAGTACA
>JAVDBV010070331.1:0-11454 GCA_032619315.1 Piper longum
TTATATAGTTATATCTTTGGATTATATATATATATATATAATCCAAAGATATAACTATATAACAAATTGACAAATGAAAACTCATTCTTATTTTAAAGAAAATGTGTACATTTCTCGTGAACACTTCTAAAAGTATCTACTGAGGAGCCACATGGCTGCAAACCTAATAACGTCCCAAACTCACAAGTTTGATGCCTCTCTCAATGTTTTCTCATTTTCTTGGTCCTTTGGGATTACCAGTATTGTGACACCCTAAACCTGGTTCACTTTTGAGAACCGAACTAGAATGTTACGGGCCCTAGTTGGGTCGGCTAACATGAACCTAACTTGTACAGATCGAATCTCGGCATCTTAAGATGAAGATACGATTTACTATATGCATGGATGAATACACAAAACCCTAATATGCTCTATATGAATGACATAAAAATCATTTCACACATCAGCAGCAATTGAAACAAAATAAATAAAAATTCCAAAATAACACGGATATAGACTCCCCTAAAAGTACAATTAGGGACCACCACATTAGAACGACATATACAAACATACATACATATATAAAGTATTTGCATTCACCCAGAATTCTAATCTACTATTTACAACAATCACTCTGAAATTGGGACTCGACCCACCTGTGAAGTCTATTTAGATTTTACGTCATATCATCATATCTTGCATTTAATCACATCATGTTCAATATAATGATATCATAAACAAAATATTAAACATGCAATCATCTGATATGTGTGTGCAAGAGACCTTACTACTCCTCCGTCTAAGCCAACACATCCAATCAAGCTCATCACCTACATATATTACAAAAACTCGTTAGTAACAAGTGTTATCAGTCCAAAAAATAACTAATATCAAATTGATACAGTAGAGATAACCCTCATGTTGAATAAAACCCAATATACTTCCTCAAGAGCTCTCACAAGGGCACTAATGGGAGCCGTCGCTTTCGAGTCGACAACGTCCCCTTTTTATATCAGTCTCTTTTCGTAACATTTTCTTTCCTTGGTCATTTCATCTATCTCTTACATAGCAAATTCATTCTTATTCATCTCAGCCATCTATGTCCTCCGTATTACTCCTGGCCCTGAGTAGAGGGGCCGAGTACTCTAAAGTATGCGCCTTCAGTACATTTTTTTGCCACAAGTCTAGACATGCACTATATAATAGTACTCGTAAACCCCCACATTTCTTCGAGTTTGAGGAGCTCAAAGGTGGAGTTGTTAAGATCCCGCAGGAATGGAGTGGACGCTCGCGTGTTCCAAACCTGCTGTCGACTGGAACGTGCCCGCTCGCATAGTATGGCGGTCGAATTTCCCTCGTCACACATCTCACTTAAAACGTGAAAACTACATATCATAGGCACAGGTAGGGAATTTATTAAAATAAGCCCAAAAGTAACTTGTGGTGAATCTTGTTTTAAAAAACATGCTCGAGGGATCTCATCCTCGAGGATTATTAATCTCAGAAACCAGTTCGTTAAAATGGCCCAGGTTAAATGGGATCTGATAAAATGCCACTTAACCCGTCCTGCAAGTAATAAATCAAGCATACAATAGAAGATAGAAAAAAATATAGACGAGTCCTAAACGGACCTTGTAGAAGCCCTAAGCGTGTCATCACGCCTAGGCGGCGAGCTCCTGCTTCGTACCTACACATCAAATCTAGAAGCTAACGCCAGCTAAATAAATGATGCATCAAACTCATCATAATTATCACACTCACAATGCAATCCTCATCAATCAAACAATCAACAATCATTATTGTAAAGATAATTCTAACTCATCCTATTTATACCAAATTTATTATGTTTTTCTAAGTTACGTTGCAATCAAATAGCATACTCAGATTTAATTTACCTAATTAGATCATTAGCATTCATCAATTATCAATCAAATCATGTAACTCATTATTTCATTCATAATCAAACATTCAATTTATCAATAATCAATCATATCATGCTCTGTTAACAATCATCAATTTTATATAATAAAATAGGAGGTAATTATACCCCTCATCATCAGCAATCGGCAACGGCTTGAGTTTCCTCGCGCATCTTGGAGATCAAATTCAGTGTTTGACGACGTCCGAAGCTCGATCGGGTTTGACTAAATGAGCTCAGCCGAAGACCTAGTGAATTCTAGTGAATCCGGTTTCTGACGAGTTTCAGTGGTTTTTCGACAATTGTTCCGGCAATTATTCTGACAGGGTAATTGGGGGTAAGAGTTGGCACCGTCTCGACGAGCTAGACCCAATAGTGGTGAAAACAAGGGCGGCCACGACCACGACATAGAGTTCGGTCGGGGCAGTCAATCACTCCAATTGGACCCACGGGCAGTCTCGACAATGTCTCTAGGTAAGGGGGAAACATCGGGGAGGTCGACGAGAGGAGCGTCGACATCACTATGGTGGCAAAGCAGTGCGGACAGTGGCGGATCATCAACGGAAGTGGCGATAAAATCATGGGTGATTCCGGCATCGTGGCGGCCAAACAGTGGCTGGGGTTGGTTGGGGAGGCACGACAATAGCATTGCCGAGCTGGGTGGCGTCGATCGACAGCGGCCGGAGGCAGCGGCGGTGACGAACACAAGGGCGGCGGTGACTAGGGTTTTGGGGGAAAGAAGAGAGTGTCGGGGTTTGGATGAAAGTGTGGTCAGTAGCAAAGTTGTAAATTAAACTTGACACAACACCGGCTCGAGTCAAAAATAATACTACCTCATAATAAATCCTCAAAAAATCCAAAAAAATCGAAAAAAAAAATCCATAAAATAAAATAAACATCATGACATCCAAATGACATGCTCTATAACTAATAACCCACCCAACTACCCTGTAATGCATCCTAATGCGTTATTCGGTCTAAAACTATTTCTACGATCAAATGCACACAAAAAAAGATACCGCATATTTTCATATATTCTGATAACTCATTTCTCACCATCTTTTCGACATTATCATCATATATTTATGTACACTTGACCCTCATCGCTCATAACTTACGTTAGGCATCAACTTAGCACACGGTCCATGAAACTAACTCAACTCGAACCGACGGTTGAACCAGCCAGTTTGGTAATGAAAAACTTTGCCTCAAGTCATGGGTTTGACAAGTATATCCTAAGCCTCTCATTTCCTCCATAATTCTCCTAGCCTTGAGCACAGAAGTCGAATACTCTCAGGCAGTCGCCTTTAATATGATTAGAACCACAAGTCCTAACATTACCTGTAAACCTCCACACTTTTCTAGGTGTGAGAAATTCAAACCTAGAGTTGTTAGGATCCTTCGGGATTGGAACAACCCTCTCACTAATCCAGAGCCCGCATTGACTGACATGTGCACCTACTCATAATATGTGCAAATCGATTTTCCCGTCTCTCGTCTCACGTCTACTGAAAAAAAAATAAAGCTATATATAGGTCTAGGAAGTGATTTATATAGTATGGGTGGTAAATTACGGTGGATCTTATTTTTGAAATCAAACTCAAGGGATCTCATCCTCGAGGTTTATTAATCTTGAAAATTGGCTAATTAAATGGCCTAGGTTACGTGAGATCTGTTAAAACATTACCTAACTCATCCTACAAGTAATAAAATAAACATACAATGCAATAGAACGTAAAACAAGGAACGAGTCCTAAACGGATCAGGTAGAAGTTCCAATTATGCCACACACCTAAGCGTCAAACTTATACTCCATACCTACATATCAAATCTATAAGCTAATGCCTGCTAATTGGATGATGCATAAAACTCATCACAGACATCATACTCATAATACACTCATCACCCATCAACAGTCAAAAAATCATCAGTATAAAAATATTTCTACCTTATTATATTCATACCAATTTTATTATATTTTCTAAGTTACGTTACAGTCAATTAGCATGCTCAGATTTAATTTACCTAATTAGATCATTAACATTCATTAAACACAACTCAAATCATACAAATATCACTTCATCAACTATTAGGCATTCATCATGCCAAACAATCAATCTTAGCATGTCATGCTAATCATTAAGTTAATTATACATTGTGTCATCGGCAACCGGCGAAGGCTAAGGTTTCTTTGTGCAGCTCGAAACTTGAATTTGGTACCTGGCGGTGTCCAAAGTTTGATCGTGTTCGACTGGGTGAATTCGGCAAAAGATGCAACGAATTTCAGCGAACCTAGTTTTCTAGCAGTTTTTCGAAAGTTTTCGTCAGTTTTTTGGCGACTTTTTCTGGCAAGATAATCGAAGCTATGAATCGGCACCTGCTCGAAGAGCTCAACCCAATGATGGTGGCAATGAGGTCGGTGATGCCGGTGACGAGTCGGTCGTGGTCAGTCGGTCGTCCGATTGTCCTTCGGCTAGACTTGGCGGCAATGCTGGGTGTGGGGGAAATGCTTAGGGGTTGAAGGGGTGGCATCGGCAGCAGCGGAGTGGCAAATCAGCGTCATGGAGGTCAGTTGGCTGCCAATGGTGCTCGGGGCAGCACAATGTCGACATGGCAGAGCTTGGTGGCCTTAATCAGCTATGGTATGGCGGCCGGAGGCAGAGTCGATGGCAACAACAGGGTGGCGTCGAGGGTTTGGGGAGAAGATGGTCGGGGTGAGTCTCGGGGGTAGTCTCGTAGATAAAACTTGACTCGACTCTAACTCGTGTCAAAAATAATAACTAACTCGTAATAAATCCTTAAAAAATTCAAAAAAATGGAAAAAAATCTCATAAACTATAATGCACGTCGTAACATCATAATGACATAATATATAACTAATAACCCACCTAAACTACTATATAATGCATCTTAATGTATTATCTTGCCTAAAAATAATTTTATGGTCTAATAGTAAAATTAAAAAAAAAATGGCGGTACTCTCATATATTTTGATCATTATATACTTAGGTATACATGACCTTCATAATTCATAATACATAACCGATCTTAGCTCAGTACGCGTGTTCTAAAATTGACTCAACTAAAAATAGCAGTCGAACTAACCAGTCGAACTATAAAACCTAGATTCGGTTCATGGATTTTACATGTAATATTTATAATTTTTTCCACTATTATCTAAAAGTAACTAATAAAGATAAATATTAAGAGATACTATTTGATTAACTTATGACTAAGTCAAAATTAATCTCTTCATTAATTTGGTGAGTCCAGCACTTATAAATATCTCCACCAAAAATACTCCAACAATATTAAACCATAACATTCTTTATACTTTAATTTTGCTTGTCATTTTCTACCAAAATTCTATTTTTATTTCAATAATCATGCATTAGCAACCTAAATGGTCTCTTTGTACTTAATGTATCCAAATAATGAGCAACATTTTGATCTAAATGGTCTCTTTGTACTTAATGTATCCAAATAATGAGCAACATTTTGATTTAATGAATGTTTTTATTTTACGTGTTGTTTGTCTTTGTGGAAAGGTACGTAAAATTTCATTTTCTTCATCAAAGGGTGCGTAAAATGAATTGGCTTCAATACAATTACATCATAGGGGGTTTAACACATGACAAGAGAATACAAAGATTTACGAGTGAAAAGATGAAAATGTTGATCATCAACAAACTAACAACGAAATGTTTTTATAGGCTCCAACTTGGAAAGCCTCTGCACGCTTGAGGGCGTACGCTTGGGGGGTTCGGTTAATTCGGAAATAAATATAAAAAAAAGCCGGACGGTTCAGTTAATTCATAAATAAATATGAAAAAAAGCCGGACCGGTTCCAAACCTTCTTGCCCTACAACCTCCTTCGTCAACTCCCCCGCCGCCGCCTCTCAGGGTTTCTGCTTCTCGGCGCAGGAGTCTGTCGTCGTCCATCGCCACCTGAGATACCCACTCCAGAGAGAGGGAATGGCGAAGCCAACTGAGAGGAAGACGAAGAAGAACCCCGGCAAGGGGCTACCAAAGCGCCGAGGCAGAGCCCTGAGCTCGGAAAATGGTGGCGGCAGGAATTCGGCGAAGAGAGGCCCCCGTTTGCCGTCCGCTCTTCGGAAGGAGCTCGACCGTCTCAACCCGGGGCGGGCGGGCAGCGGCGACGAGGTCTCCTCCGGCGAAGAGGTGGGGGACGTATCGGCTAGAGGAGATGTCTACGAGTACGACGAGTCTGTTGCAGAGGAGGAGTCGAAGAAGAATCGCCGATTCGATTCTGTGGATAATCTAGAGTATGAGCTTCCAGATGATTTTGAGGTTTGCTTTTGCTGCCCCCTTTCGTCTCCTATAAATGTTTATTGCCTTTTATTTACTAAGCAACGCTAAAATTGGATTTCTTTAGCACTTTGGTGGATTGCTTTTTCTATGCACTAAGAGCGAGATACGAGGACGGTGGTGTTGGGGGTGATTTTCTTGTTCTTGTAAAGTCGTTTTTATGTGAGGATTAAATATGACCTTCTTGTTATAGGATGAGAATGTGTCATCAGATATGGACGATGACGACGGATCTGACAATGAATTGGATGACAGCGATAAATTGGAAGCTGAGGATTTAGAGAAGGATGAGAGGCACGCGAGGATGCTTCACGATATTACTGGGATGCCCACCGAAGCTTTTCAAGGTTGGGATTTTGCGTGGTTCCCTATTTTAAATGTTTTTCAATGTCACCGGTAACTAATTACGCAAAACATTGACGTAGGAAAGAAAAGGAGGAGGAATGCTACGTCTCATGCAGCTGCAGAAGTTGAAGATGGCCATGAAGCTTTGTTGGGTCCAATTACAATTCATGATCTTTTGGATCCCCTTCATGGGGAGCCGGTTTACAGCAAACTTAGAAAGAGAATGCATCAATTGGAAAATCGTTCTTTGGCCCTGCATGCTCCTCTTCCAAAGTCTGAGCGCGAGAGGTTGGAAAGGAAAGCTGCTTATGACCAGTCAAAGAAAGATATCACTAAGTGGGAACCTTTAGTTAAACGTAATAGAGAAGCTCCTACAGTTTTCTTTGATGAAGACATAGACGTTGGTTATTCTACAGTTGGCGCTATTGCATCTGAATTTGAGCCTAGAACACAATTTGAACAAAAGATATCCTCTTTACTTTGTGACTCGGAGATTGCAGAAGCACATGAGAAAGATGGTGCTAGACTGCTAGAGCTCAACGAGGTATGGTAGAGGTACCGTTTGTAGCACTCATTTGTCTTTATGAGGTAAAATGTACTGGCAAATGATCCTAACCAAAACCAGTCATATTTGAAATGGTTTTTCAGAAGTTTTGGGATGGGTACAGCATGTTGTCACAAATCTGTTATCTGCTTAATGTTCAATTTTAGGGATTGTACTTTATTTCTCCTCAAATTGTTTTAGTACAAAAAGGGGAAATGGGATAGAGTCTAGTGAAGTTTGCTAGTCTCTTGATCAACCAAGCTCATTGGAAAGACATGAAAATTTAAGCCTGTGGCATCATATTCTCTTTGCTAAGATCATCCTCATTTAAGACTTCTTTATAAACTATCCTTCTCGTTAGTTCAAATGTAAGGCCTAGAAATCCAGTCTTAGAACATTTAGCTGAGGCATGGTATGCTAATTTATTTGTCTGAATATCAACGTTTATACTTTGTTTGGCTGAAGAGAAACTTAGTCATGGTGCGTGATATCCATATCAGTTTTATGATGTGTGTCTCTTATTCTTCAGAATTTCAGAAATAAAATTTGAGATCTTAGTATGTAAGAGCAATTGGTTCTTGGCAGGTATCCGTTGAAGATGTCAAAGACCGCCAAAATCGTCTTGCAAAATTGCGTAGCCTACTCTTTCAACATGAGATAAAAGCAAAACGCATCAAGAAGATAAAATCTAAGACCTACAGGAGGTTGCTGAGGAAAGATAAGTCTAAAGAAGCATCTGCCTTTGATGACTTAGATTCTGAAGCTGTGCGTGAAAATAGAATAAAGCAGGAATTTAAACGAGCGGAGGTGATTATTTTTCTGTTAAAGCCAGCTTTCTGCTTTTTGTTTGCTTTAGGAGCCATTGTAATTATCTTTAAAATGATTCTATCTATTTGCTTGTAACAATTACAGGAGCGCATGAGATTGAAACATAAAAATACTTCCAAATGGGCCAAACGGATAATGAAACGTGGCTTAAATACCCAAGATGTGAACACCCGACTTGCAATCTCTGAGCAACTTCACAAACATCAACTTTTGACCATGAAGCAGAGTTCGATGGGCAGCAGCAGTGATGAGAGTAGCAACACAGAAGATGAGTACTGTGGTTCAGATGGTGAAGAGACATCTGCCGTAATACAAAAGGCCAAAGAATCAACACAGAAAGTGCTGAAGGAGGATGGTGAAGCACCAAAATCTGGAGTGTTGTCCTTACCTTTCATGGTAACTCTTTCAGTGTTTATGATGAGAAACATTTTCATGGTTCATGCAATATATTTTCTGTTGAATATTTTATTGTTTACTATATATCGGTATTATAATGTAGCTTGGGGAAAAAATATCTTTATCCTTCTAGCATTTCACTTTTTATGGATGTTTGGACTTTGGAGTCTACAACTTTCCTTCTATTACAATTTTTCAAGGTTTGATGTTCTGACTTTTCTCACTGTAGGTAAGAGGATTGAAAAAGAGAAGAGAAGCACTTGTTGAGGAAGCTGAAGGTGCTCTTCAAGAGTATGATATTCAACTAAATAAATTGGAAAGTGGGAATGGTGTTGAAAGCCCCAAATTGGCTTCATCAAAAGGTAGAAGGGTTTTTGGTAAAGACAAAAGCTTGTCACAAGAAGTCAAGGATGGAGAGGCTGTAAAAAGTTCTTCTGTGAATGGTTATGATGAGGAAGAGCCTGGAGTTGAGGATACACATAATGAGCAGAAGATTGACCATGTTTCTGTACGAAAGGAGATTCAGGTCGATCCAGAGATACTTCTTGAAGAAAGTGATAATGGTCATAATTCTGTATTTAAGGTATCAATTCTAAATAATTGAACTGTTGGTTGATTTTGAGGGTAAAGTGTTTCCTAACTCCCCCTTCCCCACCTACGTTATTGAGAGTACTTTTATACAGTCTAAAATCTTTCTATTCATGAAGTTCACTTGTGGTTCTCAGAGCATTGGTGACATTGCCTGCAACCCTGGTCCTATGACAACGTTTGAGGTTTCAATATTTGCATCTGATTCGTGGCATAAGGTAATGCAGTTATAATTTTTTCGGTGCGTTTTTCAGTAATTAACACAATTTGTTGACATAAATGCAGTTTAAAGATGTCAATGAGGTGGATAATGATGAGCACAAAACTTCCAAGCCTGCATCTGCAGATGTTCATCAGGAGCTGATGGTAGGACGTTTCTACTTGATCTTTGCCTGATCAATTATGAAGGAATACCATTCCTCTTATTTACTCACTCTCTTTTCCGTATTAAGGATGGAGGCCATGACAGTGATACAGACGACAAAGATATGATGGTTGATGGGATTTTAACTTCTGGTTCTGGACCAGATTATGAACTTCCATCTCAGGAAGAACTTATACGCAGAGCTTTTGCTGGGGATGATGTGGAGGAAGAGTTTGAAAAAGATAAAATGAAGATTCTGGACGAGGAGGTTCCTGAGCCAGAAAAGCCTGTATTACTTCCAGGTTGGGGCCAGTGGACTGACATCCAGAAGAAGAAAGGTTTACCTTCATGGATGGTTGAGGAGCACAAAAATGCAAAAAGGAAGAGAGAAGATGCACTTATGAGAAGGAAGGATGCACAGCTTAAACATGTAATAATTTCAGAGAAGGTTGACAAAAAGGTGAGTCATCTTGAACATTGGCATAGGCAAACTCGCCATTGCTCTTCTAATATAAGTAGCTCACTGTGACAAATTTCCTGTTCTTTGTCCTAGGCGGAGAAGCTTCTTTCAAAAGTACTTCCATTCCCATATACGTCCAAGGAAGTTTTTGAACAGAGCATCCGAATGCCTATTGGGCCTGAGTTCAACCCTGCTACATCAGTTGGAGCACTTAATCGACCATCTGTAAGTTTTTTAATTTGAAATTGGTAAAAATGAAATATTGATGTGAACTTCAGTTTGTGTGCTTATGTACAAATCCTGTGATCAGGTTGTGAAGAAGGCTGGAGTCATCATTAAACCAATCCAATTCGACGAGGTCAGTCCCCAGGATAAATCGGAAGAAGCCCATGACAAAAATGCTTCCGGCGGTCGAAGGACCGAGAAAGGTAATAGAGAGAAACACACAAAAAAGGCAAAGGGAAAGAAATAAACCTAAATTATTGTAGAAATGGTGTATGTTTTGTAGTTATTAGCATCGCCGGATGGAAATTTACTAAAAAAGGTGTTTCAAGCGATTTTTTGTTAATGTCAGTTCTCTGCAAGTTAAGAACAAAACAAGCCAAGGAATGCGACCTATGTGGCTTTTGTCAAGCGTACGATCCATTGTGGCTTTAGCGGCTTAGTCATTAGTTGTTCACTTAGAGCTGCGGTGCTATGTACTAAAAAGTGTTTCAAGCAAATATTGGTCAACGTCAGTTTTCCGCAAGTTGAGAACAAGACAAGCAAGGAATGTGACCTATGTGGCTTTGGTGAAGTTTGTGATCCGTTGTGGCTTTAGCGACTTAGCCTTTAGTTGTTCACTTATAGCTACGGTACTATGCATGGATGCATGAATCGGCTCATTTAAATCAGATTGGTAGCTCATTTAAATCAGATTGGTAGTATGTCGATCCGATTCAAATCTGATTCGAAATCGGAGTAAATAAAAAAGAATCGTTTTTTTTTAGTAAATGGTTAAAATACTACAGATGTGATATTTATAAACTTATTTAAACATGGGTAAAATTAGAATTTTGGTTTTAAAAACCTAAAATTACCTGTCTCCCCAACTCTGTCGTCGCACTTCCACCTTCTATCATGCTTCCTCGCCTTCGACTTTAGCTTCCACTCATTATTTCGACAGGGTAATTGGGGGTAAGGGTTAGCACCGTCTTGACGAGTTCGTCCCAATAGTAATGACGATAAGGGTAGCCATGATAGTTGTAAAACCCACGATTCGAGTTAGGGTTTTATATTTAGAACTGGTCGGTTCGACCGTTATTTTCGAGTCGAGTATGTTTCAGAACACGTGTACTGAGCCAACGCCAGTCCCATGTATGAGCTACGAGGGGTCATGTGTACCCAAGTATATGATGATAACATCATGAATACAGCAGAAAAGAATGAGTTATCGAAATATATGAGAGTATGCAGTCCAGTTTTTTTTAATTATGTAGTTTGATCGTAGAATTAGTTTTAGGTCGTTTACCGAGTTAGGACGCGTGTCGGAAAACCGGAATTGGTGGAATTCGCTGGAATTCACCGGATCTTCCGCGGAGTTCACCCGGTCGAACCCGATCGAGCTTCGGACACCGTGGAGCGCCGAATTCGAGGTTCGAGATGCACGTACAACGAAGCCCTAACCGTCGTCGATTGCCGACGACGCGAGGTATAATTACCTC
>JAVDBV010070333.1:0-16237 GCA_032619315.1 Piper longum
ATATATATATATATATATATATATATATATATATATTACATCCAATTGCACGATGACATAACATCAAGAATTACATTATAGCCCAACGGGTTGTTGGCATATAAGCCTCTATGGAGATAATAAATGCTAGAGTAATAAACAAATTAACCCAAGATTATAGTGTCACGCGACATCTAGCCTGGAGAATATGGACTAATTAAATTTACATTAATAAGTATGGAAAAATAATTCAAAAATAATAACTAATAAAACATACAATAGACATGTACGATGCCAAAAGTAATTGTTTTATTAGAGATAAACTCTGATTTAATAGATAACCGTCACTTAAAAAATTATAATAATTAAATATCTTATCGATATGAACATTCCAATTTTTAAGCTGATAAATTTTATTAAATGAGAAAATTAATTATAATAATTTAAATTAATATTCTAATTTTGTTATAGTTTGATTACTTCAATCCCTTACTTTTTATCGGATAAACAATAAGAAAATAATTTTAAAAAAATCTTTGAAAAATGTAGAGAAATAGATTGAGAATATACCAAACCTAAACCTTTGAAGACATTCTCTCTCTTTTTCCCTCCTCTCCGGAGAAACTTTTGCCGTAGCCGCCTTTAAGAATCCCAGCCGCCTCTGGCATTCTTGCTTGACGTAAACAAAAGTACTAGGGTTAATGATCAATGATAAACTAAATTATAATTCTGCCCTAAAACATGCAAAGAAATCAATGGCATTCAAGTCAAATTTAACTCAAGGATTGAACACATTGTAAGGACCCAAGAAATTGGCAAAAACACATGCACAAACAGCACAATACATACAATGGATGTCAACAAGTTGGTAAAGGGTCTGCATTCTTGTGTGGACTATTAGGATTTTAGGACCTGGCTCGGCTACTTGTCAACCTTTGATATTAAGGATTAGCATTTTTGTTACATTTGTCCGACTTAGTTTGGATTGATCAGTACGAAATGGTAATTAGCAGTGACTAGTCACATTTCGCTGGATGGTAGGGAACGGTGACCACATAATCAATGAGACACGTTTACGTTTGATGCAAGTGTGAAGCTTCTAGAGGAAGAAAATGGGAAGGTAAGAAGTTAGATGAAAAATTGATTGTTCGGCTAATCGGTTATCAGTTGATATTAATTATTCGGCCAAATTTAAGCTTAGTGAAATAAGAGAGAGATGGCTTTTGGGGGGCTACTCTAGCAGTCGAGTTGTATTCAGCCTGTTCAAATTTAAGTTCAAGTTGAACAAGAGCTTGCTCGATTATTATTTATATATATATATTTTTCAGATAACTTAAAATAAAATTAGTTATAAAAGTTAAACTAGTTTAATTTTAATTTAATTTTCTGTTGAAATATTTTGTTTGAAAACAAAATTATTATATTATCATGTAAAATTATCATATCATATAATTATATTTATTATTTTTTTATATTTTATATAAATATCTATATAAAAAATAATTTCACCTATAGTTTCAAACGTAAGTTATTAAGCTTAGAGTCGAATTGAGACAAACGTAAGTGTGTTTATACTTACGTTCGTTTGAATCGAGTTGAGCTTTAATTTAAACAAGATCAAGCCGAACATCAAGATGTTAGCACCCCTAAGTGGGTTTTGAGAATATTAAAATGTGATTACCTTTATAAATGACGACTTCTTGTGTTTAAAAAAAAGTTAGACCTTCTCACTTCCATGACTAACTACGTTATTTTATTTATTTAAATAATTCACCTAATTAGAAAAATAAAATCCGCCATATGATAAATGGAGTTTTTTTTACAACTGTTGTGTTTAAAGTACAAAAAAATTTGTTGAGCAGATTGCCGTTGATCTATGATGTCTGAACATGGACTTGTCATTAAATATTTTTTTGAAAACAATTTCTCCTTAACGTGTGGCTAACTCTGTTTGGTCTTTTTTATGGATTAGGTTCCTATTTTGTAGGGGTGTAAACGAGCCAAGCCTGCTCGCAAGTTTTTTTCGTTCGGTTCAGCTCGCGCTCTTTAATTTTGAATTCGAAAAAATACTCGACTTAAAATGGATAAGCTCGATGAACAATGAACAGAGCTTGAACTAAGGAGTGTTTGGTTCAGATTGGCTCAAAACTCGAATTCGATATGTTCAAACTCGAAAAAATATTCGGCTCGACTCGGCTCATAAATATTATTAAGGTTACATTGAACTTATATAGTGTTGGAAGGAAAATTTTGATCCTATGTAAGTTGAGTACAAACCAATCATAAATATTCGTTTGGGTCGAGCTCGACTTAAACTCAGCTCGAGCTCGGCTTAAACTCGGCTCAAAACCCCACGAGCCAAGCTCAAACACCACGAATTTTGAACAAGTTTAGTTCGGCTCATTTACATCAAAGTTTGATTCATTTACATTAAAGCTCAATTTGGCTCGTTTTATATCAAGTTAAATTCAAACACACGTTTACTCGACTTGGCTCGTTTACAACCCTACTGTTTTGCAAAACCCGGATCAACCCCGATTCCGTGGCATGCACAAAGACAAACAAATTTATAAAGAAGAAATAGAAATACTGTATTTGTGGCTAGATGTGCCTTCTTAATCTCATAATCTTGGGCATGCATGCAAAAGAATTAATATGGTAAATTGCCATATAACAGCCCGTCAACAGACATATTCAATCCCTTCGCTAAATAGAAAACCTATTATTATAATCCAACCATAAAAAATTTAAATATGTGCAACGTAAGATTCTTGGTAGTGATAGCATCATTATTTAATCCAAAAAGGGAGCATCGAGCAATGTGGCCACCAACATAATCGATAGTTGTTTGATCAGCTTATAAATAAATAAATAACTATATATAATATAAATAATAATAATAATAATAATTTTCATGTTCATGTTCGGATGTTGTAATTTGAACTTATCTTACTGTTAATGCTATAGTGTGATGGTCACCTACCACAACGTTGTGACGTTTTACAATTGTTATTTTATGTTTATTGTTTTAACCGTTAATTTACAAATGATAACCTTAATATTTTCGTGCTTCTAAGATCACTTACAAATAGTTGAGATCAGTTACTTATCTTCTATGATTATATTGTATATAACAAGAGAATGATTTTTTATAAGTGTCTCTTTTAATGAGATTAGCAAATGATTTAACATGATTGACTAAAAAATTAATGAAATCTTTTATATATAATAAGAGAACAGTTTTTGAAAAGTGTCTCTTTTAATTAGGGATTAACAAATAAATTTAAAAAATAACTTTAGATCTTATCAATATATTTTATGAACTTTGTATAATAAAATTTAATCTTTTAGAATCCTTTTCAAAACCTATAATTAATATTGTTATTTTCGGATTTATTTGAATAAATAAATAAATAATAAACATGAAAAAGATGAAAAAATTAATTTTTTAAATTTTCACAAATCATATTATTATTATTATTATTATTGTCGTTTTATAAAATTTTAATTAATTAAATTAGAAATATGATAAAGATGAAAAAAAGAGTGTTTTATTTTTATTTTTGGAACTATTTAATTGAATAAATTACAAACATTATAAAGATGAAAAAAATAATATTTTATATTTAAAAAATATTATTAATATTATTACTTTCGGAATTTTTAATTAATTAAATTGAAAATATGATAAAGATGAAAAAATAGCTCCTTTAAGATTTTCACAAAATTTTATTAATATTACTATTTTAAGAAAATTTAAATGAAGAAATTAGAAATGTGATAAAGATGAAAAAAGTTGATCAATACAAATTTTAAAATCCTATTAAAGTATTGTTATTTGCGGAATTATTAAATAAATAAATTACAAGCATGATCAAGATGAAAAAATAATCTTTTAGATTTTTCAAATCTTATTAATATTTTTATTTTCGGAATTTTAAAATAATTCAATTAGAAATGTGATAAAGAGTGAAAAAAAACTTGAAAAACAAAATTTTAAAACATAACTAATTAATATTAATGTGAGCACTTAATTTTAATTAAAAAATGTATAGAACAAAGTCATTCTCAAGTAGGATTATAGTTTGAGTTGATTTACACTTTTTAATTAAATATCATAAGAATCATAATGAATATATAAAAGTTGTATAAAATTTTCAAAATGTATGTGAATTTCTAAATAATAATATTTGAATGGGAACTTACCTATAACTATAATTAATTTAAATAAAATAACTTATACTTAATCTTTAAAATTATCATTCTATAATAAATTATGATATACTATTGAATAGGCTTATAAGTAAACCTCCGTCTAATTAATATATAAACCCTTTCCAAAGCTTAAAACAAAAATTAAGAAATTGAAGTTGGTTTCAATTTTTAAAATATAAATAAAATTTAAACAAAGTAAATAATTTGAGTATTGCTAATGAACATTTGTCAGATGTGTGAATATTTATAATTAGAATATATTAATTTTAAAAAGTACAACAAAATAAAAATATAACATGTCCTACAATGCGAAAATGTTTTAATGAAAATTTAAGTAGTTAGAAAAATTGATAAAATAATAATTATTTAAAAATTTACTCAACATATAAAAAAGAAACAAATATACAATCTTGCGCAGTGTACATCTTGACAGTTAATAAAAGGAGATCACTACAAAATAAGAATCACTGGATTTATGTGTTCTTACTTCATTCTTGACCTGATCATGTTTACCATATTAAACAGTTTATATATATTACTCAAACAAATAGATTGTAGATTGCATTTTATTTGAAATGTTGAAGGGAAGATACATGGTAGATTATACATTATTCATCTTGTACTTGAAAACTCCTCTCCAATGCATTTTTTATAAGAAATAAAATGTCATAGGTTAAACAAACTTATAAGAGCAAAAAAAGGGTTGTTGCATTGTTTAATTATTTTATGTAGGTAGTAAATCTCAAGGCCCATTTTAAGAAAGGAAAAATTAATATCATGTTGATATTTTTTGTCATTTGTATTTAATGACGAGTACAAGGTTAGGAAAATGATTGGATGATGAAGATATTTATTATTTTAAGGGTAAAATAATAATAATAATAATAATAATAATAATAATAATAATAATAATAATAATAATATTCTCTTTCTTTGACGGGCACATATATCGGCTCTCAAGTGAGCAGTTTTTCACCACAAGACTTTTTTTTTTTGAATTATAAGGGTGTTTAATTGGAAAAATATAAAATTAGAGCAAGGTAAAAAATATGTTTGGCATGATAATGGCAAAATATAAAATAGTAAGAGTTTATAAAAGCTTTTACAAAGCATTTTAAAATGTTCAAAGGGTTCTACTTTCTTTATTTTTTTCAAATGCTTAAATAAAATTAGCTACTGTAATAATTGTAATTGCCGAAGTTTATTTTATGAGTTCTGATATTTTAAATAAATGTAACAAAAAGATTGTGACAAAATTTTATTGAAATTTCATATAAAATGTTTATTTCTTAAATATAATTATAAAATTTTCTTTTTCTATATGTGAATTCATCAAAATGCATGATCCGAAAATTTCATGACCAAAAGGCAATTAAATTTGCACTGACCTCCTTTCTTAACTTTCCTGGAAACTTGATGTGCCAATGATGGAAAAGTAATAAAGAAGCCAAACCAAACTTTTTTTATCTCTACATTTCAACTTTCAAAGTCTTAAAAAAAAGGAAAGAAAATAAAATAAAATTTTCAAAATCTAAATAGAGGGATAATACTTCTGTCAATGAAAATATAATTTAAAAAAACAAAAACAAAAGTCCAAACTTAAAAATTACCAACTTTGAAATTTCTTTTGGATAGAAAAACGAAGCAAAGTACCGTTCTTCTAGTACCAAGACCTGGTAATCCACAATCCCAGGTGGTCCTAATTAATTTATAGTTGGTGTCCATCCCTTTCTATTTCAGGGTGGTCAAACACAGATGTTTACATCTAGAGTTTTTTCCGAAAAGAATGAAAATTTTCGATATTACAATGGGACAATTAAATATAATTATCAAAAGAAAATTTTGATTATAATAACAAAACCACCCTCCATTTAAAAAAAAGTTAACAAAACCAACTTTCAATCATCGCCAACATATAGGTTGCCCAACAAGGTGGTTATTTTTAAACCAAAAAAAGGTCTCTTTGAACCCTCTACCCGTTTAAATAAAAAGGTTATTTTTTTGGCTTTTAAAAAAGGGAACTCAAATTTAAAAGAGGGAACTTAAATTAAAAAAAAAATCTCTTTCAATCTCTATCTTGTTTAAATAAAAAGGCATTACGATTAACTTTGAACCACATTAATTTTTATTTTAAGATAAATATAACATATAATCTAGATAATATTTTGAAAAAATAACATGAAATTTAAATAATTTTGAGCATAGAACCATGTGAGTTGATAATTAATTTTTTTTAAAATTTCTACTCTTATTAATAAAATGTGGTCTAATATTAAAAGTGGGAGAATCATTTAATCAAAATGCAAGAAAGATTTAAAAAATACAATAAAAGCACCTCATATAGAAGGTTATGGGTTAGAATTTTACTAACCTCAATTTCTTAAAAAAATAATAATAATATCTTTCACGTTAAAAAGTCACTGGTTCAAATTTTATTAACCTTAATTTCTAATTTTTTATTAATAAAAGTCTATTTAATTATTTAAATAATTAAATAATTTTAATTTTTTCATTCAAATAATATATAAAATATATCTTTAAAATCAATCAAAATATATATATAAAATATTAATTTATTATAGCTTATCTAATTATTTAACGATAATTTATATATATAATTAAAATTTATTCGATACAGGTTAGATGACAATAAGTCTTGCCTAGTTTATTATAAAATTTATAATGCCATTTCAAGAAGTTAAAAAAAGCATTTATTGTTTCATCAAAAAGACGCAAAAAGAATTGTTGTACAAACGTCGAAGAAGTCATTCTTGGCGTGCCTAATAAAAAGCCCCATTTTAAAATTCCATTTCAATTTTTTATTTACTAAACCCAAAAAATTCAAAGGCCTTAAAAATTTATGATAATTCACGTTTGTGCCAACATAAAATCTGTCCTTTTTATCATTCGATAAGAGAGGAAGCATAAAATCTTTCTTTTTGTAATCACATGATTCACATCAAACCTAAATTACATTTGATAAAATTCTATATTTTTTTACCATAATAAAAATAAAATGAAAGAAAAAAAAAATTGAAGAGTCAAATCACATGGCCGCCTTGGGGGGCCCAACAGTGGACTTGCGCACGAGTCCTTCTCTAGAAGGAAACACGCGGGAAACCAGTCCCTGCAAAGCAACCCGATAAAAAAGCTCGTCCCCATTTTCAAAAAAAGCAAACAAACAGAAAGAAAATTCTATTGCACGCCTTGCGTAGGTGTGAACTACAGAGCCAAATGGGCATCAAATCTAGCCACTTCTGACCGAAGACACCTGTACCTGTTCTCCTTCTCCACCTCCACCCGTACCTCTTCGCATTGCCTTCCACTATATTTATATACACATCCAAGAAGCCCGCTTCTTCTTCTCTCTTTTGATATACATATACATAGATTATAGATTCATAGATTGGTTGATTGATATCTATATTGTGAGGGGGAGTTGGAGCAAACCCAGTTGTGTTTTGAGCTCTGCTCGGCCCTCTGGGTGGTATTCTTTCATTTTTTTTTTTTTTGGTTGGGTGGTGGCTGTTCTGGGTATTAGTTGATCTGCTTTCTCTTGCTGCTGCTGGTTGGAGGGTTGGGGATGGATAACAGTGATCTGTACCGAGTTGGGAGCTTGCGGAGGACGGGGTCGACATGGAGGAACAACACGGTGGAGGATGTGTTTTCGAGATCGACGAGAGATGAGGACGACGAGGAGGCGCTCAAGTGGGCGGCCCTAGAGAAGCTGCCTACCTATGACAGGATCAGGAAAGGTATCTTGAGTGGTGCGGCTGCGGGGGATTTCAAGGAGGTGGACGTGCAGAAACTTGGGTTTCAGGAGAAGAAGAGGTTGTTGGAGCGGCTGATTCGAACGGCTGATGAGGACAATGAAAACTTTCTATGGAAGCTCAAGAACAGGATGGACCAGTATGTTTCACTTTTTTTATTTATGTATGATTTGAATTCTAGTTTGTTTGCTGCATTGATAGTGTTTCATGATTTTGTGTCTTGTTTGGATTTGATTGGATGGCTTATACTTGATTTGCTTGAACTGGCACAGGGTTGGGATTGAAAATCCCACAATTGAGGTCCGTTTTGAGAATCTAAATGTAGAGGCCTTGGTGTATGTGGGGAGTAGGGCTCTGCCCACACTCTTTAATTTCTTCTTCAATATCGTTGAGGTAAGTTGCAGTGTTAAAAGATTGTGATGTTTAACTGACAATCGAAAACTATATTCTACCCAACATGTTTCATATATCTTTTACTATTAGGGAGCTTTGAACTTTCTGCATGTTCTTCCAAGCCAAAAGCAGCACATAACAATTCTGAACGATATCAGTGGAATCATCAAACCTTCTAGGTAGCTCATATTGGTTTTTGCTCCTCTGTTCTAATTGGCAGATTGACTTCTCTTCTTGTAAGTTAAAGAAAATAATTTAAAAAAAAAAAAAAACTTCTTTGCACTTTACAGGATGACACTGCTGCTTGGCCCTCCGGGATCAGGAAAAACTTCTCTTTTGCTAGCTCTCGCAGGAAAGCTTGACGCCGAATTAAAGGTATTTGACTCGAAACTAATTAGAACCAAACTGTTTAATAAATATGAAAGACAAGAGGGTATAAATTTATATGTGAAACCTGTTTCATCTGATATCAGCTGACCGGTAAAGTAACATACAACGGTCATACGATGGAGGAGTTTGTCCCTCAGAGGTCATCTGCGTACATAAGTCAACATGATGTTCATATAGGAGAGATGACTGTGAGAGAAACTTTGGCTTTCTCTGCAAGGTGCCAAGGTGTTGGAACACGTTATGGTAAGTTGGCATGGATTACCGAAGCTGGAATTTACTTAGCAGCTTTGAATATCACAGTGGATATTGGATTCTCAATTCTCAATTCATTTCTTTTTTAATTTTTTCTTTCAGAAATGCTTACAGAATTAGCAAGAAGAGAGAAAGCTGCAAACATTAAGCCAGACCCGGATATTGATGTTTTCATGAAGGTATGAGGCAATAACTTTTGCACGAGAAAGAACAGTGAATGTGAAAAGAAAGAATTGCATTGCAACAGTTGTGCACTAGAAAGAACAATGAATGTGAATAAAAAAGAATTACATTACAACAGATCAATCCTTATACATGTTATAATTATAAACACAAATTTGCTTTGCAGGCTGCTTCAATAGAAGGACAGGAAGAGAGTGTGATCACTGACTACATTTTAAAGGTCTGTTCTTACACTTTGATTGAGTTTTGGTTGCTTGACGTATGAGTATCTTTTAGAAGTATACGTATCTTTCCTGAAATTCACTCCCACTTCTTGATCATAGATTTTGGGGTTAGATATTTGTGCTGATACAATGGTCGGAGATCAAATGCTAAGGGGTATCTCTGGTGGACAAAAGAAACGAGTGACAACTGGTATCAAATGCCTATATATTCCCTTGCACGAGTTAGAATTATTGTGTATTATGAGGTGCTGATTCATTACCTTATAAATGTAGGTGAGATGCTTGTTGGACCTGCAAAGGCTCTTTTCATGGACGAAATATCAACTGGCCTCGACAGCTCCACGACCTTTCAGATTGTCAATGCCCTGAGACAAACAGTCCACATTCTTGGTGGAACTGCATTGATTGCTCTACTTCAGCCAGCTCCAGAAACATATGATCTGTTCGATGACATCCTTCTCATCTCTGATGGGAGAATTGTGTATCAAGGCCCTCGGGAATGTGTGCTTGACTTCTTTGAATCAATGGGCTTCAAATGCCCTGAAAGGAAAGGAGTTGCAGACTTCTTGCAAGAAGTGAGTTAGCTATTCTAGTTATTCAATAACTGTAAAAAACTTGTTCATTTTATGGAAATATAAAATTACTGTGAAATCAATTCAGGTGACATCCAAGAAAGATCAGCAACAGTACTGGTACCGGAAGGATGAACCTTATAGGTTTGTCACTGTCAAAGAATTCTCTGATGCATTCCGCTCATTCCATGTGGGACGCAAGTTGGCAGCTGAACTTAGCTCCCCATTTGACAAGAGCAAAAGCCACCCAGCTGCTCTAACCACTTCCAAGTATGGGATTAGTAAGAGAGAGCTGTTGAAGGCTTGCATTGCTAGGGAATTGTTGCTGATGAAAAGAAATTCATTTGTTTACATCTTCAAATTTTTCCAAGTGAGCACCTAATCCCATACTCATTCCACACTTTGCCTGATGTGGATTCAATTTTTAGCAATGTAGCCTTTGCTCATTATCTGGAAAAAAAATTAGTATTCAATCTTCCTAACTATCCTTCTGCTGCAGCTTATAATAGTTGCCTTCATTACCATGACGGTTTTCTTCCGCACAGAGATGAGCCGCAGCTCTGTAACAGATGGAGGAATTTACTTGGGCAGTCTCTTTTTTGCTATGCTTTCCCTACTGTTCAATGGATTCGCAGAGCTTGCCATGACCATTGCAAAACTTCCAGTCTTCTACAAGCAAAGGGACCTTCTGTTCTTCCCCTCATGGGCCTATGCATTGCCTACATGGATCCTCAAAATACCGATATCACTCATTGAAGTTTGCATCTGGGTTTCCATGACCTATTACGTGATTGGTTTTGATCCAAATGTTGGCAGGTGACAGACTAATTTCGATTGCAAATCTGTCTTGCGTTTATTCATCTTACAACCATGTCTAATTATTTTATTACCTTTAGATGTTAACCTCTGTATTATTGAACTTATTTCTTACAGGTTGTTCAAACAGTATCTACTCCTTCTCCTGGTCAATCAAATGGCCTCTGGACTGTTCCGTTTAATAGCTGCCTTGGGTCGCAATATGATTGTTTCAAACACTTTTGGATCTTTTGTTTTGCTTGTATACATGTCATTGGGAGGATTCATTATATCACGCGGTATGCTTTGAATTCAATTGTCTCTTGATGTTAAGGTTCTGTAAGAATTCTAATAAACGAGAATTAGCATCAACTTATCATGTGTATATATGTTGGTTGCAGTGGATATTAAAAGCTGGTGGAAATGGGGTTACTGGATCTCACCTTTGATGTATACCCAGAATGCAATCGCTGTAAATGAGTTACTTGGACATAGCTGGAGAAGAGTGAGGGCATTTAACACTTTTCTCACTTCATTTCAAAATATTTTCTGAAAAAACTGAATTGGGACCTTTTGCATAATAGTATGTTAATGGTTCGAGTGAGACACTGGGTACTGAAGTCTTGAGGTCTCGCGGTATCTATGCTGAATCTTATTGGTATTGGCTTGGCGTGGGTGCACTGCTTGGATTTGTCTGCTTTTACAATGGCTTGTTCACTTTAGCCCTTGATATACTAAACCGTAAGTATCTTCATCTCATTTGTTAGTCTCTCAATCAGATATGGCATCAAAATGAAACTCATTACAATGTTTCTTACCAGATTAAGCTAAGTATGATTCTTTTTCCGTACAGCCTACAAGACAAGCCAATCAGTTCAGCCAGATGAGAATTCCAGTGATCATCAAACAAATAGCGTTGGAAATAATTCTAATATTGAATTATCGTCGCATGCTTCAACATCTCAAGGTATGAGAATTTCTGTATTTTTTTTCTTATTTTTTGCACAGCAACATCTACTTTTTCTTGGTTTTCATCAAGTTTTTCTGCATCATTGCTTGCTAAGCCAATCTGAATGAACGTAAATAGGTGGTGAGATTAGGAGAGAAACCAGTGATGGTGCTGGCGAGAGCAAGAAGGGGATGGTTCTTCCTTTTGCTCCTCTTTCTCTTACATTTGATAGCGTCAGATATTCCGTTGACATGCCACCTGTAAGCACAGAATTCCAATTGAACATGATGACTTCATTTCTTCTTTGTGAAGAGAGTTCAATTTGACAAAAAATCTCTGTGCACGCAGGAGATGAAAGCCCAAGGTGTACCAGAAGATCGGCTGATGCTTCTCAAAGGTGTAAGTGGTGCCTTCAGGCCAGGAGTGCTTACAGCACTTATGGGAGTTAGTGGTGCTGGTAAGACCACTCTCATGGATGTATTGGCTGGAAGGAAAACCGGTGGATACATAGAAGGAAACATATGTGTGTCTGGGTACCCTAAGAAGCAAGAAACTTTTGCTCGTGTATCTGGATACTGTGAACAGAATGACATTCACTCCCCGCATCTTACTGTCTATGAATCCCTACTATACTCGGCATGGCTTCGTCTTCCAGGAGAAGTGAACTCAGAAACAAGAAAAGTCAGTATAATGTCTTATTGCTTTCCAATTTTATCAGAAACCTTTAAGTTCTTCAAACTCATTTTCCTTTAAATTAAATCATCTTCAGATGTTCATTGAGGAGGTAATGGAGCTTGTAGAATTGGATACACTGAGATGTGCACTGGTTGGATTGCCTGGTGTTGATGGACTCTCAACCGAGCAGAGAAAGAGGTTGACAATAGCTGTTGAACTGGTTGCAAATCCATCTATCATTTTTATGGATGAGCCCACCTCAGGACTGGATGCCAGAGCAGCAGCTATAGTTATGAGAACTGTGAGGAACACAGTGGACACTGGTAGAACAGTAGTGTGTACAATTCACCAGCCTAGTATAGACATTTTTGAAGCCTTTGATGAGGTATATGCCATCTAAATATTATAAAGATTTCTTAAAATTTGTGGTGAATTAAGAAATGTGTCAATAATTGTTAAATATGTTTACTGGTTGCAGCTCTTTTTGATGAAGCGAGGAGGAGAAGAAATATATGTTGGACCACTGGGTCATGAGTCCAGCCACTTGATCAAATATTTTGAGGTGAGGCCAAATTTAGTCAGGATAGCCAGCATAATTGTTTTGCTCACCCTTTCTATATCTAGATACTGATATCCATTTCTTCATGTTTTAAAGTCGATTAATGGTGTAAGCAAGATTAAGGGTGGTTACAACCCTGCCACTTGGATGTTGGAAGTCACCACCTTGTCTCAAGAAGAAGCTCTAGGCGTGGACTTTGCAGAGATATATAGGGAATCTGATTTGTTTAGGTAATTTGAGAGACCATTTTGGCTTTCACCTCGTATGAAGTGTTACCATCAATTTCATTCTTCATGATTGTCTAACCAAATATTGCAGGAGGAACAAAGGTTTGATCGACGAATTAAGTAGGCCACCTCCGGGCTCCAAGGATCTGCATTTTCAAACTCAATACTCTCTGAACTTCTTCAATCAATGCTTAGCTTGCCTCTGGAAACAGAGACTGTCATATTGGCGAAACCCCCCATATACTGCTGTTAGGCTTCTTTTCACCACCATCATTGCACTGATGTTTGGTACTATGTTCTGGGATCTTGGCACCCGGACGTAAGTTTTTTCAAAACTAAAAGCAACCACTTTTGGGACTTTTACTCGTTAGTTCTTTGTGATACATTTGTTGACACAACGTCTTTGGTTTGCAGGGATAGACAACAAGATCTTTTTAATGCTGTAGGATCCATGTACTCTGCTGTTATATTCCTTGGAGTACAAAATGCTGGGTCAGTGCAGCCAGTGGTGTCCGTTGAAAGAACAGTGTTCTACAGAGAAAAAGCAGCAGGAATGTATTCTGCATTGCCTTATGCATTCGCTCAGGTCAGTCTCCTTTCTAATAAGGCCAACATTTTTCCTACCCACCAATGTTCCAACCATTTGTTTAACGACAGTAATGTTGTAGACCATAAATTACGTTGAAGAACCCTCTTTTTTTTTTTTCTTGCGTAGGTTGCAATTGAGGTCCCCTATGTCTTGGCTCAGACGGTTCTTTATGGAATCATAGTCTATGCCATGATTGGTTTTGAATGGACGGCAGCTAAATTTTTCTGGTACATCTTCTTCATGTTCTTCACCTTGCTCTACTTCACATACTATGGAATGATGGCTGTGGGATTGACGCCAAACCAAGATGTTGCCGCCATTGTCTCTGCTGCATTTTATGCTGTATGGAACTTGTTTGCTGGCTTCATGATTCCTCGACCTGTAAGTTTGAAATTTTTGGCCTTCCAAATCAATCTGCTGCGTTTCGTTTTTTTTTTTTATTCATAAAGCACCGTTTCTGTCTGGTCTTGATTCGTCGCAGAGAATTCCAATTTGGTGGAGATGGTACTACTGGGCTTGCCCCGTTGCTTGGACACTGTATGGTTTGATTGCTTCCCAGTTTGCAGATATAAGTACGCCAATGCAGCAGTCCGACATGATCGTGAGGGATTTCATCGACGATTACTTTGGTATCAGACATGACTTCTTGGGTTACGTCGCGATTGCTGTCATTGGTTTCGCCGTCCTCTTTGCTTTCATCTTTGCAATCTCAATCAAGATGCTCAACTTCCAGAGAAGATAAACAGCTTGCAAGCTTCAGTTTTCCCTGAGAAGACATGATTGTCTTCTCCAAGAGAAGCTAACATTGTTGGAAGTTGTCTGTGTATTCCTTAATTTGTGTTAGCTTTTGGAAACGAATGAATGTTAATTATCTGTACTTCAACTCTTATGATGCCAACGACGCATTTGCCATCAATAACCAATATGAGATGTGTTCAAAATCACTGAACTTGTGTGTATATGACATTCTTCTTTGTCCCAACACACAGTTTTGCATTCAAAGAGCATATGTAAGCATTCACTATTCATCTCAATCGGCGGCTACCTCCGGCCGTCCACCACCGGCAGCCGCCGCCTGGCCGACGTCCTCCATCATCCTCACCACCTCCTCCATCCCCGGCCGATCGTCGGTAGCCTTGGCCACGCATGCCATGGCCACCTTCAGCAGCTCCATCATCTCTTCCTTCTCCCCATTCCTCCTCCGACCCTTCACCATCTCCTCATCAAACACATCCTCCGTCCACGCCTCCTTCACCACCGACTCGACCCACGCCGGCAGGTCGGCCCCTTCGCCGGCCGGCGTCGCCGCCCTACCAGTCATCAACTCCAACAACACTACCCCAAAGCTGTAAACGTCGGATTTCAGCGTCACCTTCGTCTCCGGCGGCCGGTAGCCGGCACCGGCTCTACTCGCCTGGGCGGCGCGGGGGAGGATTGTGTTGAGGCCGTAGTCGGAGACGCCGGCGGAAAAGGTGGAGTGGAGTAGCACGTTGGATGCCTTGATGTTGCCGTGGGGGATCCTTGCCACGGTGTGAAGGTGAGCTATTCCACGTCCGGCGGCCATGGCTATCCTCAACCTGCTGTCCCAATCGAGCTTAGCTCGATCACCACCTTTGCTCCCTGCACCATCCAATCAACCATTAAAACATTACAGAAACCGAGATTCGTCGATAGAACAACACAAATGTAGGAGAATTCTTGGAATAATTTGATTACCATGTAGGAGAGCAGACAGGCTACCATCTGAGTAGTAGTCGGAGACGATGAGCTTCTCGTCCTTGGAGAAGTAGAAAGCTCGCATAGCGACGACATTGTCATGTCTGATCTTCCCCAACATCTCCATCTGAGCGGCGAACTCTCTACTCCCGACGGCGACCTCACGGAGCCGCTTCACGGCCACCACCGTCTCGTCCTCCAGAGCCGCCCGGTACGTCGTGCCCGTGCTCCCCTTCCCCAGCACCTCCGCCGACGCCCTCAACATGTCCTCGAGGTCGAAGGCGCGCGCGCCGCCGTCGACGAACACCAGCTTGGTGTCGCCGCCGTTGATCCTCTGCTCCCCGCTCGCCGTACCGGACGAGCCCGTGTCCTCCTTCGCCGTCGCCGTCATACTCCCAGCCGCGCCGGAGGTTTCGCCGGCGGAGTCTGCACTCGGTCGCCGACGGCGACGTAGTATGAGACAGCAGAGCACGAGGAGGAGGAAGAGCAGGAGGAGGGTACCGCCGGTGGCGGCCGAGATTATGATGATGGCGGTTCGGGAGAGCTTGATGGCGGTCGCCGGAGGTGGAGAAGACGGTGGTGGTCGTTTGGGCGGAGGCAGCGGCCGTGGAGGAGGCCGCCGAGGTGGCGGCGGAGGCGATCTGCATGGGGAGAGGGGACGGCCGCAGAGCTGAATGTTGCCGGCGAAGGACGACGCCGGGAACCGCCGCAGCGCCTCCGGGATCGCGCCGGTGAGGTTGTTGTTCGAG
>JAVDBV010070335.1:0-15665 GCA_032619315.1 Piper longum
CATGGGCAAAATTGACGGCAAATTAAAGGAGGAGAGTCGATGGGTATCGATAGAAAGAGGGAATAGGTAACGGCAGGGGTCGATATGGAAGTGGGGGAGGACGCCGGGAGCTACGGCGGGGGAAGGAGAAGGGGAGCAATCACATGCAACGAGAGGTGAGATCCCATGCTCGTTCTTGATCTACCGAATGGAAGAGGCGACCAGTTGTCCTCGTGAGCAAGGACGACGGATGGTTTTCAAAGGACCTTTGATTTTATTATTATTATTATTATTGGCATTTTTTATTCTTTTTTCTTTTTCACCTCTCCCTCTCTTGTGTTACACTTACTGTGTGTATAATATAAGACCTTTGTTTTTTCTGTATTTGCGTCCCAAGTCTTGTACTTGCACTATATTTGCAGATTTATCCCTGCTTTTTGAGTTTATTCTTATTTGCCGCTGATCACCTTAGGGTTTGAGGACATGTATATGTATTCATCCACGTCTGGCTTTATTTTTTTCGTCAGAATTAGAACAGCTGCCATTGAATTGAAGTAGCCGCACACACTTGCCTTGCCTTGAAGAATGTGCAGCTTGTTAGTATTTTGAAAGTCTTAGTTTATTACTACATAATAGTAATAATATTTAATTGCCAATCAGTTTATAAAAAATAAATTTTATTTGTATAATTATGTCTTGATATACTTAACGGTACAGGATTGAAGTAAATGACAATATATAGCTATTTTTGGGGAAATTTGATTATAAATAAATATATATTTAACCGTCTTCTCGTGATTTTTATAATATAGCACATTTATGCTTATAATGTATGGTAATATAAAAATAATAATTAATAAAATATTAGGGACAAATTTAAAGTTTTTAGGTATTAAGACTCATACAAAATTAATATATTGTGTAGATTAATTTATTAAATAATTAAAATAATTTTTTAATATTTATTTATTTAAATTATTTTGTAATTAAAGTATTACGAAAAAGATGAGGAATAAAAGCAAACTCGAATGGAGTAAAAGTCATGCATGACTTTTTCTACGCTGTACAAGGGTGCTAAACGAACAAACGAGTCAAATTTAGCTTGACTCAAATAACTCAAAATTTGTTCTAATTCGACTCAAAATCAAAATAATTTTGAATATATATATTCAAAATTAATTTGAATATTTCTGATATTATTTAAACACGACTCAGGCTTGAATATACTTAAACGGTTAATTTTGAAGAACTCAAAATCAGTTCGTTTTAGAACTTGAAACTAGTTTATTCAGGAGTTTGAAACTAGCTTATTTAGGTGTTTGAAACTAGCTCGTTTGAAAACTCGAAAATTTAATCATAACATCGAATCATATGAGAGAAAAATATACAGTTATAGAGATTAAAATTAACAAAAATTAGTCTATTAACATATTTATATAAGCTATTTCAATAATAAAATATCTTTTAAAGTTTTAACTATGTTTCATTTTTTTACAAAATACTTAAGACGTCGTTCAACAATATACATTTCCAAAAAATAAAATAAAATGTTTAGAACCGTAAATTCAAAATTAAAAGAAAATTAAATTTAAAAAAACTACACCATTCTCCCAACAAAAAACTAGAATCTAAACAGAAATTTGCAATCCTGCCATCAAAATAACAAACCCTAATCCTAAAAATTCTAATTAAAGACATAATCACAAAAAATTACATGAAAGTAGAATCTAAACAAAAGCATGGATGGTATAAATAAAAGAGATAATAATCACCAAAATCAACAAAAGCATGGATAATAACAAGCCCTAATCATAAAAATTCTAATTAAAGAGATAATCACCAAAGACAACTTGAAACTAGAATATTGCATGGATGGTATTAGCTAGGTTATCCGTTGATGATTTTTGAAAGATTTATTCAGTGAACTCTGATTTGTTTTCATTTCACGACATTATAAGTATAAATTATAAAATTAAATATATTATAATGAATAAAATTTTGATATATCTTTTATCATTTTAACCATATTTTTGGCTTGCATCTTTTGTTTTGATCCTTTCGCCTCCTTCCCTGGTATTTTATGGTATCTCTGGTATTTTCTGGTACCAGAGTTGTGCAACATGATATTTGCTTATCTTCTTCAATTTTAATTAGACGTTTAGAATTATGAGTAAATAATCATATCGCTAATCCAAATTTATTTGTTTGGTATAATACTCGTTGGTCAAGTTTCCTAAATCTTGATCTATATCAACTAGCTCATCTAGCTGAATATTATCCTTGTGAATTTTGTTTTACAAAGTTTTGTGTTAATCCAAATTTAGATGATGAAAAAGTTGATTCTTCGTATATAGAGTCTGGATTAATTATGTTGCCCAGTAGGGTTCTAGCTAAGCCGGAAAATGGTTTACCAGATTTATTATTCATCAGAATCAGATGATATTAAAACAATATTGTTATTGAAAACGGAAAAATTCAAAGTTCTCCCCACGTCAATTCACGGATCAATTGCTCTACCTTGCAAAACTCAAACCAACAGATCACATACCTAAAACAGAAACAAAATTAAGAAATCACTCACCCAACCGCAGTCTCTTCAATCTCAATCACCATACCCACACCATTGCACCAAATTCATAAAATCATTCACACAACCGCATTTTCTTCAAAACCAATTATCATATCCACCCATATCATTGCACAAAATCCACAAAAATAAAAAACCCCCGCTCAGCGCAAACTCTCAAACAAGAAACGCAGAGAACGAAATCAAGAGAGCAAAGCGTGGAGAATCGAAACAAAAGCAGGAAAAGGTTGACTATAGTGGCGATCGAAGTATGTCCGGAGAAGACGATCGGATATCGGGGATCCGCTGGGGTGGAAGAGGGATTGAGAACGAAGAATGCGGCGCTGGAGTCGGGAGGGCGAGCTTCTCGGCTTGCACGCCCTGCCACAAACGAGAGCTTTGTTTTTAAGCATTGATTGGCTTCGGGAGGCAAGTTTCCAGAATTGTGAATTACGTATCTACCCTCTCTATTTGGATTGACAAAATATGCATTGGCTTTTAGGTTTGATAAAATAGAGGCCAATTGTGATTGAAAGAAGACAGATTAAAAAAAACTAACCCTCCCTCAGCCCACATCTAAATCTTTCATGCAATATTCATTAAGCGTGGAATACTTACCACAATTAAGTGCAGGGCCTTATATTGTTATCTCCCTCGTAATGTTATCTCCATGTAGTCTGGTTACCAAGAGGAATAATCGAAACATCTCCTCCCCTACTTTTCCATCTCTGACAGGACGTCAGAAGTGTGACAAACATTTTCACAGTGGTCTAACTTGTAACTCGTAATCTTAAGTTTTGTCCTCGTGACTTGTTTTTAACCCGGACAATTCAATTACTCTGATAGTAAATGTATGTGCTTTAATATTAATTTCTATATTATTTTTAAGCCTATATTAAGTATTATATGGATTTTTCTTAATCCCACGCAGACATGTTCCAGTTGAAATTTTGATCTATTTTAAAATGTATTTTAAATAGGTAAGTAATATTATGTATATTATTATATATTATCGAACTGAGTTCGAGTCGAGTCGATCGCTCTTTGTTCAAAATAGATTCATAGGATTAAAATTCGAGTTTAATTATTTAAATGCAGAGCCAAATACAAAATATTTATAAACTAGTTCGTTTGATTAACAACTCTATGAATATTGTAAATGTTGTTCTATTATTTTTTTATTAAATATATAAAATATAATATTTTAAAATTTTTTGCAATATTAGAGATATAATAATATAAAAGTGACTTCCCCCCAAAGAACTATTTCATGAGGGGCTTTCCCACTAGTTTGTTAACTTAAACAAAGGGAGCGCCTTTGTATTGTATACCCGCTTAGCGTCTCACGCATTGCAAGGCAGAGATTCGGAAAGACGAAGTAGGCCGAGATGCCTAACGCCGTTCTATTTTACGTGGCACCGTTAAACAATGGTGGTCCTTGACGTCTCCCCCTCTTCTACCGCCTGCCAACCACTTCAACATCCTCCGCCACCGCCACCCTTACGCCGCCAGTCGGGCGTCGACATCAGGCCTTCTAGTTTACTTGGCCTGTGTTGTCGAGGATCTACGTGATTCCGTTTTCATCAAATACCAATCTTCATGCGAAGAATGGCACGCAAATCTCTAGTGCTTGTTCACTTCTTGTGGCCCTTCTTGTAGGCTAAATTTATGGTCTGTAATTTTGGAAACAAAATTGATGGTCTGTAGTGATTTTGTGGTTAACAAGCAAACAACATACTGGGTCTAGTTAATAAACGTTAAATGGTATTTGTTATCGGTAGATATGTGGTCTACTTTTCCCCGTTTCATCCTTCCAATCAACCTCCTACAAGATCTTTATTCATCAGTAGGTACATAGAATGTTAAGGACTGAGAATCGAAGGTTCTAATAATTCAGGAAAACCATCCTTAACTTGCAAGCTCTGTTTTTAAACATCATATACTTTTGCATATTTATGTTGAAAAGATCCTCTCTCTTTTTCCTTCCCTAGACCATCCTGTAGATGGATTCGAGTTAACCAGCAATTGACTTCAGAAATAAAGGAGATGGGGGAGGCTGGTTGACCCATTCGTTGCTAGTCAGCCATTGGCACTTTTTCTCCACCATTGGGTATGTGTTAGTATTCAAAATAGATGCGCTTCTATAGAAATGTAGGCGGGAGTCCCGGGAGAAAAACGTAGGCGTCAACATATATTTCTAGATTGAATGAGTGGTCTCCCCGTATTTGTATGGACGGTATGTATTTGATTTCCAGATATTGATCAGGTCATTTGTATGGACGGTGAGTAGATAACATGAAAAATGTGCAAGGTTCCCGTGAAACCGTTGATATTCGAGTTGTTGGTGATGTCTCAAGAGAATAGCTGATACTGTGCTCGGCTACAAGTACCTCTTCTTCCCATGCACGTCCTCCACTCGCCCGGCGTTTGGGGGAAGAAACAGCGAGGGGGAGGGAGGTAGGGGAGGTGACAAGACACGAATAAATGAAAGACGACACGCCTGATCGAGTTATAAGCCAATTGGGCACTGGGATAGCATTGTTAAAAGATGGAGGGGACAAGAAGAGGACGCCTTGTACACTATGAAATGATAGAGCGGGATGATTTTGACGAGTACAAATCACAATGTAATGGACACCATTTATTTTTTCAAAAAAAAAAAAATCCCCCCATTTATCCGTTAATTCATCCATAAAACTATTTGTCGAGGATGAATGGACATGGCATTGATAAAAAAATATCCGTACGCACGTAGACGGACATGTACAATTTTCAAATTAATGGACACGACACTAGAAATTCTTAAGCTGTGCGTGCCCATATCCTTCCATTCGTTGACATCCCTACCAGTGATTGTGATTTAATTGAGATGATAGTAATTAGACTAAAATAAAGCCCAATCTCGAAATTATTTTTTTCATCCTGTTAACTACCCCCCAAGTTAAATCATTTTCAAGATTAATAGTAGTATATACACTAATAATAATAAGTAATAAATAAATAGTATAAAAGTCCCGTGTTGGATTGGAGTCAAACAAGCTAAGAGCGTGGCTCACGAGGGGGCTATTTCGCTGTCTTTTAAGAGTTATTAGTAGCAGCCAATACTTCACATAGCGTGCACCGGTGGAGGTCGTCGTCTCTCCGCCGGCGGGACGCTTCGGCTGCCGGAGCAGATGCCGGTGAAATGGTGAGTTTATTGTTTGGGGTCTCAACTCTCAACTTTTTAAGCATCCCCCAACTTCCAGTTTATCAGCATTGGATCATTTCATTTTCATGTGCAAGACGGTTTTGTTTCTGAGAGATGAAGTTTTGTTGCCGCCAGGGTTCTCCATTGGCTGCCCGACTCCGGGGCAACGGTGAACAGTCAGATTCTCACCGAAATTTCACAGTGCGTGGAGGGCATCAGTGGATCCAAAGGCGGCCGGTGGAAGTCCACCCTCACTCACTACCGCCCTCTTCTTCGGGGTACCTTTTTAGGGTTTCCCTGAGGATGAGGGGAAACTCTGTTTTTCCTTCTTTTTTTCCTTTAAGGATAAAAATCTCTTTTTTGGGTGACGCAAGGAGGAATTGATGTTTGATTGATAGATCAGAATGCGCCGGCCGAGTATCCTCGCGATTTTCTCGGGCTTTCGCTCCAGGAGCAGCCCGATAAGTACTACTTCATTGTTCGCGGGCAACGGATTGTGGTGGAAGCAGATTCTGCAATCCAGGTCGTTATGGAGAAGTTGCAGTCCTACAAATCGCGGGTTTCCCTCAATTTCGAGGTATATATTTGTCTTCCCCTCTGTTATATTATAATTGCTTCCTCGTTGACGAGTTCTTCAAGCTCACTGCTCTGGCAATCTGGTTCTTTATGAGTGCGAGTACCGTAGGCATTTGTCTCATGTCGCTTCTCAAAGGCTTCGTTTCTCAAAGTTGTGTAAGAAGCTGGAGTTCAAGAGAGGGTTTAGGATTTTTCCAATTTTTCAGTTGGGCATTCGTCGTTGCTAGGATTTTCCAGTTTTCCAGTTGTGCGTTGGTCATTGCTGTTAAATTGTGAGACCTTGCTTGAATGATGTTGTCTGTTATGTTTCATATTTGGATGGTATAGTGAGCTCATATAGCTTTCCTTATTCTTCTAAGTGCAAATTTATTCCCGGTTTGCGTTTTCTCGATGGAAGTAAATAACATCCTTTTTTGTTGCTTTTTATGACTTTTATATCATTGGAAGTGAAGCGCCAGATAGAGAAACAAATAGAATTATTACACATTTTCAATTTACCTGTAACCTTGCTGTTATGAAGGGAATTCAACATCAATTAGGGGACTTCCAACTGAGGGTGGGCAAGGTTGTTCCATTTCATTCAGAAAGTTTTAGAGGCATTGTAATGGAGGTATAGCTCATCAAGAACTGTCTTCAGTGCCTAGTTTACTGAATTGCATTTTTTAATCTTGTTTGCATTCGTAATTAACTTTTTGCAATCTTTCCAAGCTGATGAGATTAACATCCTTCTTGGCCAACCAACTATTTGATTTTTGTTTTACCAACATAAGTTCATAACTTATCTGATTCTGTTATTTAAGTACCCAGTCAGATTAAATTTTTTGTAAGTTGCCAACTAAGTGTAGCTTTGATTTGTTTGTTCACCTTGTTAAACTTTGTAGAACGAGAAATATTTAACCAAAAGAGTTAATGGCTTTTTTGAGCATTTGACCGTTTGGAACATGTCATATCGCTAGCTGTTGATTTGAAAACCGACATCTTGTTCGCAGAGGATAGCATAAGATTAAGAATATGAACAACTATTATGAAAATGCCTGAATTTTGGAAACTATGTTCCTGGATTCTTTGTAATATTGTGTTTCTATTGCTGATTATCAATCCTATTTTATAACTTTCACTTACCTTGAGGGCACATGAACTCTAAGAAGGTGCTCAAGAAGATATGAAGAAGCCAAATTTCAGAGAACACAGAGTTTTCTTTATTAATTATAGTGTGTCATCTCAAACAAAGAAAGCCCAAAATTTAAGAAAGAAATGAATATTTGTTTTTTATATTTATTTGTTTATTTACATTTCTGGTTTTTGAGGTTTCCATTTTGCTATTTTCGAGAGGTATTTTAATTAGTTTGGATGTTGTGTAGCTAGCTCTATATGGTTCTTATATGATTGCGATATTATTTATCTGCACATCTTTGAACTTTTTACATTGTGAGAAATGTTTATTAGCTGCTTATTTATATCCTGGCACATATGTACCGTCATTGCAGGTGGAATACCTTCCGATCTCATCATTGGACAAGTCAAGGCAAGTTCTTGAAGAATTTGTTGATATGTTGCAGGAAGCTGTATCAAAGAAATCATTACCGGGTCATTTTATCCATCTTGAACCAAATTTCGCCAAATTTGGTCTATCTGATCATTACTCCTCACAGCATTCAGCGGTTCAATATGCTACTGTTATTGGCCAAGTCATTGCAACAGTTAGAAATTAGGTGTGCTATCTATGCCCCGGGTGGATGATCATGTGAACAAACTTGTCATTTGTAATCACCTCTATGATCTCATAACACTTACCTAAGGGTTTACGAGCATTTTGGTTGGATTCCTCCAGTATGTACATGGGAAATGACTTAGAATTGACTTTGTTGTCCGGAGGAATGTTATTGTATGTCTTCCGATCTCACATAGAGCAAAAATGTCAATTAGAGACAACTTCCATGTAAACTGTGAAGTCGTGGAATAATAAATGATAGAAGGCCACTTAGCGATAGAGCCTTATCATGATAGCATTTTCATGTACATGAGTGATGACTGTGGTCTTGTAGACTGCCCCTGAAATATACGTGCAATTGATTGTCGTCAACATTGTCAATTGGATTGTGTATGTAGATTTGCATGGTCGTGTGCTGTGTTGCATCATTGGTAATTTAGATTATTCTCTACAGTATTAAGTATTTTGTATTTTTTTAGAACGGTTTGGTACTTGGACATAAGATATATGAACTCATAAATGACGTATATTAATTGGTTCAACACGTTATATTTGTCGTTCTCTAGGTTCATTATAAAAAAGAGAATGATAATTATCCAGCTATGTCCATGATCCTTGGTTTTTGTCCTTTTTTAAACTGCTATGACAACAAATTATTAAAACAAAAATATGGAAGCCTTTTAATCATTAGTCATAATAATTTACGTTCACAGGCTGGTCTAGATTCAATACTTAAACGGTTGCAGGACGTTCTGAGATGGAAGACTTGGCTGTCCAGATGCAAGAATGTCGACCACGATTTGTCATGTTCACTTGGCCCTTGGGCCGTGGCCATTTACTGTGTCCCTGAGCCCAAAATTTAGATTTTTGAGGAGTGAAAATAACACACTTACAAAATCCCAAATTCACCCGTGCTAGCTTTGGTCAGGGTCCCGGGAAATTGGCGTGGAATGGGTGGGGAGGTACTGTCCGTAGCCAAAAATTTCATGAGATTCGTCCTGGCCATTCTCCCCAACATGCCTCAACCACCCACCATTGCCCCAAGTCGCGCTCCCAACCTTCTTCTTCTGCAACATCTTGAAGATGTTGAACTCCATTACTTCGCCACACCATAAAATCTACTCCCTCAATGTCAATGTCAATGTGCCAAGTGTCCACATGTTCATACAAACTAGGCGTGTCAGCCTGGCATCTCGTTTTATTGTTTTTTTCTCTCTTCTTCGTGTGAAACCGTGGTCATTATTGCACTTAGCCCGGTATTTTTTTTGTTTTGCTTTCAAGCCAGGATATTTGGAGTTTTGGACAGCGTTCACTCTACCTGATGGCCAGCTTGCTGCTAACCATGACCTCAGCTGGTTACACACCGTTCAGAGATCAGACATGACAGGTGTGTGCATTTCAATTTCAAGATTAATATTCCGCCCTATTAGGACCTACATTTTCTAGGGGTTTGTTTGCTACTCCCGCATATGCTGACAAACTTCTAGTTCCTCAGTGGGAATCTTGCACTGTTCTTGCCAATGTCCAGAAAGTGGCAGCAGGTATTTTTTTTGTTCAAAGATACCGTCGTTCTTAAAATTGGTGCGTTATGAAATAAACATCCCTATATTTTAGTTCTGTGTTTTAGTTTGACCATTAATCCTACCGGACTAAACGAAAACTTGCACCAAATGTATAGAAAATAAATTTATGTGTGTAGTATTTCTGTCAATGACCTTATATAGTTAAAGAGTTCCGAACTCGAGACAAGGTCTGGTAAAACTTAAATTATACATTTTTACACTGACAAACTAGCTTGATCGATTCCTTGGGGTTACGGAAGTGTCAATGGAGTACAAGAACTACGTTCAAAACACAAAACGGAGTCATTCACTCGACAATAGAAAGAACAAATCTAATACAGCACTGAAATCCCAATCTGTTTTCAACAATAAACACATTAAAAACAAGTAGGAAAAACAAGACATAACATAACTGCTTTGACTTCTCACTAATAATGCCCGAACATAGATCAAATTAAACTTAAACGCTAAAAAGCAACAAACAAGCGCACGAATATTGTCAGAGAAAAACTGGGAAAAGATTCTATTGGATTGATAGCATTCTGGGAGCCAAAACGTCACCTTCATCCCTCACACGTCTGCAGTAACACACAGAGATCATGATCACATTAACATACGCAAAGAAAAATGTCGATGAATAAAACAGCCTTCTCATGTTAAAACAGTTGAAGTCATTGCATTACCATCGAAGGCTCTAGGTTTAGAGCTGAGAAAGTCCGCAGAGGAGATGGGAGTGGAAATGGAGAGCTGGGTCGTAGAGAACGACGACACCCTCTCATGTCTTTCCCTCTCCTGGTGATCACTCCACGATTCTCTGCTACTTGGCCACTCGTCAAAAAGCCGGCGAGTCTCCTCTCGGCCATCCATTTTAAAGGGCGTCGCCAATGTGAAGTCGGTGTCCAAGAAGCAATGAGAAGAAGCTTGCTGGTTCGGCCTCGAGATATCATTTAGGTCGTGGAGTTTAAGACCGGTGTAGTCACTGCTTGGTGTAAGAGAACCCATGTTTGTGAATGAATCACCATAACCTTTTAGTGATCCCGATGCCTCGGAGAAGAAAGGGTGCTCGTCCACATCCTCTTTGAGTCCATTCAGAGACCTAATTTCAGAACTCAAATGAGATTTAGATTACGAAAAAATAAAAAAAAGAAGGAAAGCAAGTTAGTTTAATATGAAGCAAAAGAAAAAAACTTGATAGTAGCTCACAGTGAATCACGAATATTGACAGAACCAACGTTGAAGTGGTTCTGGGAAGGAAACCTGAGGTCGGGAGGTCTGAAAGAGGTGTTGTGGCACGGGTGCTGCTGATGCTGTCCGAATGAGGAAGATGGAAAGAGAGGATGAGAGGTGATAGTGGGTGATTTGGAAGGGGTGGGAGGTGAAATTTCCACAGGCTTTCTTGAACGGTTCTTGCCTCTGTGCATGTGTCTCTCGCAGTACTTGGAGTCCGGGTAGGCTTCTTTGGAGCATCGCCACTTCTTCCCATCTGTTCTTCTACACCTCCCGGGCTCTGGGTCTACTTTTCTGCCATATCCCATTTGAAGGCAGCCCCAGCTCACTGACAAAAACATAGAAATATCAATCACGATGATAAACTTGCTGCACAATAACAACAGATAGAGAGAGACTGATAAAGCAAAACTTGATTGAGATTGGGTTCTTACTTGGTTGGCTTGGGAACAGCCTTGAAGGGAAGTATTCAACACTGCTTCTGATGAGATCGGGAGGGACGGGCATTCCAGACGACATGTAACTAAAGATGAGAGCTTGATGTTCGAGTTCTTGCCATTGGATAGCAGTAAAAGGAGATCTGCTTCTTCCGGCCATCATTTTTAACAGGTCTACATATAAAGAAAATCACAGCAATGGTAAGGTAAACATATATGTATATATTTTGTGTCTACGAAAGACCTGGTATACTTATAAAGGACGCAGATACATTTGGATCGTCGAACAGACAACTCAAAAGGTGAAAGGTTAGACACAGTGAACACAAGGTGCACAACTATTTTAAATATATGGCAGTGGGGTGTTTAGAGAATGGTGAATCCAACAACTAAAAACAAGAGCGTAGCTAACATAGTAGCTTGTCTGCCTGACCGAGTAGAAGGAAACTTAAAGTGGAGAAAGAAGATGAAAACAACAGCTCGGAAAATGGAATTTAGTGGACTAATAAGTTTCTCTCTGATGGTATATGATTATATTCACCTTCTCTACCGAGGGAAGAAGAGGAGGAGCCGGGGCAAAGAAGCAGGGAGGATTAAAATAAAGGGAGAGAGAAAGAGAACAGAAGAATCTTCCGTCCGTGGATAAATCATAAAAACTAAAAATCTCCAAATGGAAATCTGACGCTATAGTTGCTGCCACCTGACGTGGGTCTCATCTTATAATGACTGACTTGATTTCAGACCTGACATGCAGTGCCAGTGCAGCAGATGCTGACATTGCTGCCGTTTCTCTGAAGCTGCTGTCTCTGCCAATTGCTACAGAAACCCATAAAAGGACTGTGAAAAGGGGAGAGGGGAGAGGGGAGGCGCTATGTGGAGACAGAGTGATGACTCATGACAGTGCACTGGGGCAGTGTCAGGAAGAGACTGTGAGCAACCTCGTGCCCAGACCTGCTACCAGTGACTGGAAATGCGTACGCTCATGTTTCTTTTATCTTCACCTTTCTCTCTTTTTACTGCTATTCTTTCTTTATCTTCCTTTTGTCCGTTTTTCTTTTTCACGTGAAGTGCCCTCGGATTGAACCTTTTCTAATGCTTACCTTGCTGCTCTGTCCCAAAACACTGCAGAAATATTTTTTATTATCTTTTTTGAATGAAAATGCATATTGTTTATTACCCTTTTTGAATGAAAATGCAGGAGTGATTCAATCAGACGTTCTGGTTCATGTTCATGTTCGTCTCTTGTTGTTTTGAATATGGGCTTTATTTATTTTGAAAGAAAAAAAGGCCTTTATTTGATTCCTGTAGAAATATTTCCAGATACGAAGTTTGGCCAACAAAATTCTTTTTAGAAAAAGCAAAAACATGACTTTTTATTTGTCTTTGATCCTTCCAATCTTCACTCTAACAACCTTTAACTTGCTTTCATGTATCAATCCATTTAGGCATTTTCTTCCAGAAAGAGGTAAGGCATGATGAGAACTGTAAACCATTCTCGGCAGGATTGGTAGTCTGGTATTGAACGAGGTCAGCAGATTCAAATATCTAAGTGACAAAAGTTCATCCAGCAAGGGTGGGCATACGTAGTATTTGCTGCCTTGCTATTTAATGAGGTGTTGCTAGTTGTTGGACTGGTGTGGTGGTCAGAAAAGTTTTCATCTTGATTGCTGAGAAGACTCATTTGGCATCAGAGAGGCTGGGTCTTTGAGTCTGGCAAATTTGAGACGGCACCAAAAATCCCACCTTTGCACGGCTATTTCCTTGCCTTCTCAATGATATTGGACTGCAGGCTTCCCAGCTTCCTTTACTCTCTCAATGATAGCTGTCTTTTGGTTAGGCAAAGATCAATGGCATTGGGCTGCCCATCCTTCTCCATGATGCCTGATATGGCGACCCGCACTTACCATTGCTTCTCTTTGAGGGACTCGTCCAGAGTTTTTAAAGACTTAGTTAACTTATACAAATTTTCTAATCGATAACGCTACAACCAAAAGAAAATTAGTCGGTCAATTATTGTCTTCAATTCTTAGTTTTAACATTCTAATGCAATCAATCGTTGTCTTCGTAGAGGTGTAGCCTCGTTCCCCATAGATTTTAATTATTTTTATTTAATGTGTAACGATTTGACCCAATGTTAATGAGATAGGCCAATTTTTTTAAAGTGGTTATGGAAAATGAACTAGTACATTCAATTTAGTCTCGGAGATATTATTGTAAAAAAATCTTATTTATAAATGATAATATATTATAGATTTTAATTTTGTTAATTGTTTTTAAATAAATAACTTAGGCTTAGTGTGTTGTATTTTAAACGACGAATTTTTAAGGTGCTGATAAATTTTTTTAAAGTGGGTTAATTGTGAAATCCTTTCTTCAATTTAACCCTGTATTTAATACTTATTGTTATAAGACCTTGATCGGCTTAAGCCAGGTAGATTATGAGATCTTTCAATTTAATTTTTAGGTAAGATTCTAATAGACTTCGGGTAAATTATGAGATCCTTCAACCTAATCTTCAGGTAAGATCCTAGTCAGCTTAAGGTGGTTGGATTATGATATCTTTTAATTTAATCTTATATTTAATACTTACTTATATCTTTAAACTTAGCCTTCAATTTAAGACCTATTTACATTTAATATCTACTGTAATAAAATTTTATTTATAAGTGAAAATAAATTATTAACTTCACTTAACTACTTCTAAAAAAATGATTTAAGTTCTTTACATTACATTTTTTGCCAAATCATTATAAAATCTCTATTTTTTCATAACTATTATAAATTTAATAAAATTATCAATTTCATCGCTAAGAACATTATTAGCTATTATAATACCTTCCTTCAATAAGGAGGTGTTGGGAACGATTATCCCAAACACGATTTGATGTAGATTCAACTGAGCTTAATTGTCTGTCTACAAGTTCGAGTCTATATTTTAAAAAAAGTTGGAGTCTATGTTGATTGCTACTTATACATTGATGATTCTTAATATAGTGATACTGTATACTACCAATAGTTATATTTTACTGCTTAAATGTTTTGTGTAGTCATACAAACATCGTAATCCTATCCAAAAAGCTTGTTTGCATGATGTAATGAATTTGCTCGTGTGCTAATACTTGTATATCATGTTAAAAATAAAATTATTTTATTGTTTTGTTTTCTAAAAAAAAAAACCACGGGCACAACACACTCACAGTGACTCAGACACACACACCAACAATCTTATAACGCTCCTACGAAAATTTAGACCACCTAATGCAAGACAAACATCTAAACTTCTCTTTTCATCTTTAAAAAACAAGTTTGTGTTCAGTTCGGCTTTAGAACCAAACTAACAAGCCCTAGTACGGTAGTTCAGTTTGGTCGTTTACCGACCTACTAATTGCTCACCCCTATTAAAGTTTACCAATAATGTTAAATATATTATATAATAATAATTTTAAATATTTTGTACAAAAATTTAGGTTAGATAATAGCTCTTAATTATTTATTAATAAAAATGTTTATCAAAAATTTTAAAATCTTGATATAGACAATATATATATATATATATATATATAATGTATATGTAACAAAATATAAAGCTAAAATATGTACTACTTTTTTTGTAATTCATTAATTATTTTTTTAAGATAACTTCTTTTAAATATTCATGTATATTGTTTGTACATGATTTTGTGCACTTTCGCCCTTGTCAGTGAAATCATAAGTTAATCTATGAACATAATATAAAAAAAAGATTTACATGAAATAAGAAGATTTACCTGATTTCATATGGTTCAATGCGAACCCACAAGTCAATCCACGAGGTGAGTCGCTTTTTACAATCTATTATAGATAATTTTTACAATTTATAATCAAAGTGTATTTTTTACAGGTTTTGATTCGCAAGTTGCGGCACACTTCTTAAGGCTTTAAAATGGTCTTTATAATGCTCAAATAAAGAAATAGACCTCACCATTACATACATATGGTAAAAAAAATAGCGGGAACCCAAATTTCGCACAAATCAGAGCTCGGAAAGGTTGTTGAATAATTATAGGCATAGTTGGATAAATTGGCCGATTCCACCGATTTAAATTGGATCGGCCGCAATCCGTTTCAAATTTGCGGTCGAATCAGATTTTGAATTTGTTTAATGATAAATTACTAAAATACTCTTGATTTTATTTTAAATAAATTATTGATGCATAGATAAAATGATAATTAAAAGTTTATAATGACGAAAATGCCATTTACTCTCCCTCCGCCGCCGCTGCCCCTTCGCTCTGACTGGGCAGGGCGGGTTGGTGGCGGGAGGCTAGGCCAGCAGGGTTGGCGTTGCCTGCCGGGGGAGGCAGGGCCAGCGGGGGGAGGGGTTGGGACTCAATGCCGATGGGATGAGGATGGTGGGGCGGGGCAGAGGCGCAAGGAGGGG
>JAVDBV010070336.1:0-11716 GCA_032619315.1 Piper longum
GCCAAGAACAGTGGCATTGTCGTAAGGTGATTTCCAGCGTCGCAACGGCCTGGTCGCGGCGGGGGATAGTCGGGGTGGCACAACGACGGCGCGACACGACGGGGCAACGTTGGTCGGCGGCAAGGTGGTGACGGCAGCAGCGGTGGTGACAAGCGAGTAGTAGCGTAGGTTTCAGTTAGGGAAAGTGTCGGGGTTGGGGGAGAAAAATACCACGATGGCAATCTCGTAATAAATATTTACTCGATTCCTACTCGAGTCAAAATAATAACTAACTCATAATAAATCATAAAAAAAATCTTGCCCGTAGCTCCTGCAAATCACTTCTGATATCCGTAGTGTGTAACTTACTAGAAAGGTTTATAATTGAATTGTTTGAAAAAAAATCTATGATTTATCTGATTGCAGTAAGACATCATATGATACCTTGTTTCGACCCTACAAATACAGAACAAATTCATTGTCACACAACTCAACGGAAAAAAAATGTTCAAATAAGAAACAACATTTTACAGTAAAAAGGGTTAGTGAAATTAAGGGTTAGCGAAACTGGTAATCTCAATTGTACCCGTAAATCTGGGCATCAAATCTATAGTGATGGGTTAGTAAGATGAGTTTTTAAGAGTGAATGGCATTCACTCAATTTTTATACGATTCACAATCCAACCCCAAAAACACTACAAACACCTTATTCAGATTAACTCTAACTCATGTAAAAAACAAAATGTATTCTTTTTTATTCACTCAGTAAGTCTGCAAAAAAGTGAGAGCTTTGGCACCTTTTTTGATACCTGAAATCCAGAAGCCTCGGTGGAGCTCTCCATCCCAAACTCATCCAGATTCGTCTTCACCACAACAATGGCCCCGCCCTCCCGAAGCCTCCGCACCACCGTCGCGTCGTAGGCAGGACGGTAGTCGACGGCACGTCCGCTGTGCAAATGTTGTCCTTCACACCCACCACCACCCCCGCGAGCGGCCCAACCTCCTCCCCCCGCGCGACCCTCCGGTCGAGCTCCTCCGCCTCCCTAATAGCGCGCGCCCTCCTCGGCGGCATGGAGGAAGCTGCGGAGGACGGGCTCGGTGGGGCGGATGCGATCGAGGTAGTCGCCGCCGATGTCGACGGCCTTGATACGACCGGAAAGCATCGAAGATAGGAGGGATAGGATGTCGGACGACGGGGGTGGAGGCGATGCCGGTGCGGCGTCGGCGTGGGAGCGGGGAAGTGCTTGGGAGGAGGAGAAGCGGCGGGCGGGCAGGTGGGCAAGCGGGTGCGGGCGAGGAGGAGGCGTGGGTTTGGGATGGAGGACGACGGCGGTGGCATGGTTAAATGACCGGTGGAGGCGGCAGTCGCCGACACCGGAGGAAGTGGCGGCAAGCACGGCGGGGTTATCTTTCTTTTTTGGTATATATGGGAATGTGAGTTTGTTTGGGCCCCTCCTGGGGGCAGGCAGTTAGCCGGGTAGTTTCGCCCGTCCGACCCGCGGGGCCTGCAGTCCGAAACATTCAGTCTAGGGATGAGATAGTCACTTCACCCCCGCAGGGTTGCAGCGCCGGGGATGACGGCCGAGCTGGGGCCGACGAAGAAACCGTTGTCGGCGAAGTAGTCGGAGAAGATCGGTCTCCAATGGCGGCCGAACTCCACGAATTGATCGCCTTCTTGTCATCTCCTTCCCCTCAGGTCACTCCTCGCCTCGGCTTTCTCTTACTTTTTTTTTTTAAAGAATGTTTTTTTCCTTGGATGCGATAGAAGGATGCGTGAATTAGACGAATGTGGCTAAGTCGCTCTTCATTGGGATAAGATTTTGGTGGTGAGAATGATGATGGTGAATGGTGATATGGGTGGCGTTTACTGGTTAGGATGGTTTGTGTCACTTTTCTTACTGAGGTGGGGAGTTAAGAAGCTATTTGATCCTTGTTTTTGTTCAGTTGAAGAAGGCAGCGGTTGATATAGTGAGGGGATTGACTGGATCGGACGATGAGCTGCTCATGCTTGCTGGTTGCATGGATGCTCTCTTGCCAGCTCTTTCCCAGCTTCTGAGTGAAGGAAAGGTTTGCTTGCTTTTTCTTTTCCTTTTTCTCTTTTTTGGCTGGTTAGATTAATCCACCATGTTCCTTGGTTGTCGTTGGCCATGGCAAGAATGGTTTTTGTTATGTTGTCCCATTATTCATTCTTGGTCAGACTATAAAATGTAACTTCCCTGAAGGTTTTATTTGCTAGAAGCTTGTGACTCTGGAAATTGCAAATGCGTTAGGATGCTCTTAATGGTGGTTTGGGTCATTTTATTTAGTTTGCCCAAATTATGCCTCTCTAGCTCTCTTCCTTTGGGTCTTCCCGCAAAATTCATCATGCCTTGATAGCTTGTTTTTGTTGATATTTGGAGCAAAAACTACCTGACGGATACATTGCTGTTAAAATCTGATGAAAAACGTAGTGAATGAAGCTGTCATATGTAAGAATAGCATACAAAATTATTATGGAATGAAATAAGAGATCGTAAGAAGCCTTTGTTATGATAAGTACTTTATGCGTAAATTTGTAGTGTCATATATTGGTTTGTTTCCAAATGGAAATCAGGTCACATGATTTTTTTTCAGATGGAAAGAACATGTTATTTTAGGCCAGAAGAGTTGTAGCAATCAACTCGGTTTTTTGTAACAATGTGCAGGAAGTTGCAGAACCGGCAGCTGAAACTCTTGTAAATTTATCTCAGAAACAAGACCTTTCAGAGAAAATGGTTAAAAATGGGCTGGTCAAAACAGCTATGGATATCCTTTACGAAAATTGCAGCATCACCAAGAAGTTGTTAGTAATGCTTCTTCTTAACTTGACTCAGGTGGATTCTGGTATTACATCATTGCTCCAGGTATAACCTTGGACATGGTTATAATGGTGCTTTGGTTCTAATTGTTTACCTCTTGTTTCTGGTGTTGGATGAATTTGTTAGTTTTGAGAACTGGATGATGAGACCCGGCATTGAATATGTAACTAGAATGCTAACCTTGTGGTATTCCTGCTGGAACTTTGAGTCCAGTAGATCTAGTCCGTTCAACCCATGGCACTCACTTCAAGTACAACCAATGACACTTAAAAGAACCACAAATTATGCCTCTTCAAATCTTGAAAATTGGATGGCCTTTTACTTGTACGAACATCAGATTTTAGATAGAAGAGCTTGATGGGTAGATAGATGAAAAACAAGTGATGAGAAGTTGTTGTCATTTTACTTAGAAACTTTTGTCACTCCTCAATCGTTGCTGTCACTTTCTTCCCCTACCCGTAAATAATTGGAGCTCAAGACATGGATCCTATCCTGCCACTTCACTCAGTCCTCATATATTATACTTGTTAATAAACCTAACCTTGTTTTAAATTTAAATTTGCTGACATTATGACCTTTGACTTTCTTACTTTGTAATGGGTCATCTGACCAGAAGGTTACTGCTAGTAAAAAAATGAGCATATTTTATACTCGATAATGTAAAGTGACTTATGAAAGATCAATTCCATGACTTTGTAGTGCTCCTTCTTTTGGTGCTTTTTTTTTCAGAGTAAATAACAAACTCAAAAAGGATTTTTCTGATTATGCTGCGTGGTTAGATCTAAAATAGATGTGCTTGCTTATTGATTTGGTTTTTTATTTCGTAGGTTGGTGATGAAAAAATGCAAGGATTATATATTTCTAAGCTAGTGAGGTCTTTTTCCCGATATTCAACTAAAGAAGAAGGTGTGGTCTAAGTTATTGTTGTAAGTTTATTCATTATGTTTGATTGATTTTAGTTCATGATATCTCATTTTTCTTCTCATTGCTTGCAAAACAGAGGAGTCTTTTGAACATGTGGGCTCAATTCTTGTCAACATCTCAAAAGTTGATGAAGGAAGAAAAATTCTTCTTGACCCTAAGTGGAGTCTTTTGAAGCGTGCTATACTGCAGTTTGATTCACCAAGTCTTCTGAGAAAAAAGGGGGTAAGTAAGCTTGACAATGATGAAGATATCTTGCTTTGTCAAAATATGTCCTATTTTAAGATGCATTTTTACTGCTATTTATTTTTACCACGGCCCTAGTTCTTATCTACCCTTAGGAAAGCCTTAAACATGAGTACGGTAAATATTGTTTGGCTAAATTAATATCTTCAGGTATACTTATGACTAGTGACATGATATTACGTGATTTATGTATTAATTTTTTGAGATTAAATCAATTTGAAGAAAACCTAAAGGTAAAGTATTATCCGATGTTGCTTTAATAACTGGCCAAAAGGCTTTTGTAGTACACAACAAAATGGAATTTTGGAATTTGTCAACATTCATCAGGAAGGGCATTGTCAGTTGATGGATCATCAGCTCATGCATAGAAGAGGGTAAATCACAATGCCCTACGTAAGATCTTAAGTTGCCATTGAACTCATTTATCCTTGTTGAAGATTTATCTTTGAACAGGGGTTTATCATCTAGCATATGGTCTGTTAATAGTTTCCATGCTCATGGAAGCAAAATGTAAACATAGTTATCTTGTGAAAACATTGAAGCATTATGAATTTATTACTTTCCCACTCTACTTATGTGCCATAGAAATGGTGGTATTGCTTATATTGTGTCACTCCCTCATCCATCCTTTCTCCCCGTCATAAATTTACAAGAGGGTATTTTCCGCCCCTGAACTAAAAACTCAGGTTTAGTCTGTGTTTTACTTTTACCTTTAAATATGTCAACACCCTTTTTTATTCTTTTAATTATGTTAACGACTTGCAGGTTGTAGGTACTATCCGAAATTGTTGTTTTGATGCTGCAAATCAGCTACAAAATTTGCTATTAATATCAGAGTTTTTGTGGCCCGCATTGCTGTTACCTGTTGCGGGAAAGAAGGTAAAAATATTCCTTTTGTGGCATATGTTTTACAAATTGGGTCAGTATAATTTATTTCAGAATATATATTGTGAAGCAAGAACAATTTTCTGTCAAAAGTTAAGCTCGTGAGCAAATATGAAATTCCAGTAAATGGATGCTTTGGATATGTTTTGTGCTTGGATCAGGGAAATGATTTTTTCTTTTTCGCATGCTATCTTTTTTTTTATTTATGCTTTATTTATAGGCAATTCTACGCTAGTAATCTGGTTTCTCTGATTGGCGAACATAATCCAGGTTTTCAGTGAAGATGATAGAGGGAAAATGCCACTGGAACTTGCATCTGCACTTTCTATTGAAAGAGAAGTGATTGAGGACCCAGATATTCGTGTGCAAGCTCTGGAAGCTATTTATTTAATTTCTGTACAGGTGTTAGATGCCAGTTGTATTCTTTTGATTGGAGCAATCATTTGTTAAATGATTAGTGTGCTTATTTCCATGTACATGTTATTTGCTGATGTATTAATTTATCAAACTTGTTTATTTTTCATTTTTCAGGAAGATGGACATAGGGCTTTGTGGTCTGTTAATGGACCCCGAATATTGGAAGCCGGCTATGAAGATGAGGAAGATCCGGCTGTTATGGAGGCATATGAGCAAATTGGTTCCTTGGTAATTTTTCTCTTCCTTCTTAATATGATTGTAATCTTCTTCCAGAGTACATTACAATATGCATATGATTTATTTGTGAATAATGTGCCAGCAACTGCGATATGTTCTTTGAGGTAGATATTTTTGCTTAGCAGAGATCTCCAGTGCTGACGCGTCTTTATTTATGAACTCATGTAACAGCTTGTTCATGGAGATCATGTTCAGAGGCCAGATACTTAGTTCTCGATGTAATGTTTTCGAATCTTTAAGTAATTCACGTTGAATATGTCATTAATTTTGATAGAAATTTGCTTTGTTCATGTTGATGCTTCCTTGTATGTACAGTATTGTTTCCCCCATTTCTTTCTCCTGATGCTTGCATGCTTTGTATAATCACTGTAACTTACTCTTTCTTTGTGTGAAGAAAGAAATTACTGTTTTTGTTTAACCCTCAGCAAATGTAGGACTAACAATCTTGAGTCACTATTTTATTTTTTGCTTATTTAATCTATTTGCTGTTTTCTTAGCCAAACTGTTGAAAATTTCCAGCAACGGGTTTCTTCACTGCTTGCCGGCATCAAGTATCCAACTGCGAGCTTTGAGTACAATATTCTAAGATAAATTCACACCGTCAAATTAAATAATTGATTGATTGAACACGATCAATAGTGATACTTGTCATTTCATACGAGAAATAACACTTATCATGATTCATTATTATTTAGAATGGCCCATATCATTAATTAAACCACATGCATTCTTATTACCGAACGATTGCTGCCATTAAAAAACGCAGGGTTTCTGCCTAAGATAAGGTTAACCAATCATATTTAAGCGGCTTTCTGCTTAAATTTAATCAAAATTGATCAGGCCAACATAAATTAGTATCTTTAGGAATCTTAAATGAGCCGGCAAAGTTCTTTAGAAATTTCTTCTGCAATTATTTTTCGCTTCTAATGTATTGTTACTAGTTAATTAGTTACTTGATTGTGGAAAAATACAACGTGGCTCGTGCAATTATGATGGTGTATAGGGTTAGGCGAGTTGAGTTTTGCCCAACTTGAACCGAGCCCATTTAATAAATAAATAGAGTTTTGATTTATATAGTTTTAAGTTAAATTATTTTATTTTGAGTTCAAGTCGAGTTTGATCAAGTTTGAGGTGAGCATCCGTCTTATTTTAGTTTCATCACTAGAAATTTGAAGATTAAGTTTATTCTCTAAAATGAAATATTTTTATTTTTATTTTTATTTGTAAAAAATATGAACGTTATTCTTCATAATTGATAATTATCTAATAGCTATTAGATTTTTTTAATTTAATTATTTTTATACCAAATTGTAATTTTTAATGTTATATTATCTGTGTCTTGTTAAAAAAATTTATCAAAGTTTATATTAGACATTGAGTTGCTTCGAGCCGAGTTTTAAGCCGAATTAGTTTTTTTTTAATCTAATAGAGTCAAATTTGATATAACTCAAAACTAGTTCTATTATAATCAAGTCAAGTCGATTTTTTTAAGATCGAATTTTAAATTAATTTTAAAATTAATTGAGTTCAAGTTGAGTCCTAAAAACTTGCAAGGTAGCTCGACTTGTGCCCGTGCCTCTGCCTGCTGTAGTGGCATGTCATTGGGATGAATGAATATCATGAATCAGCTATAGTCTGAAATGCTGATGGGAAAGTGTGGTTGCAGGTGCCTCAATTTTCCTTCGTTACATGTCATGGTATTCGTATGTGTAAATGGGCTGTTCCTTTATTCCTCATGTTATGTGGATAAGGTTGCTAATTGCACGAGCCAGTTCGTAAGCATTTGACATTTGGCTCGCTCGACTCGATTTAAAACTCGATATTTAAATGTTCGAGCTCAACTCGAATTTGAATCCTACAAGTCAAATTTGAACAAGGCAGTGTTCGAATCGACTCAACTCGGTTATTACTTAAATTCAACTCTAACTCGGCTCTTAATTCAACTCGAACTCGACTCGATAAAATAATATAATAATATACATAATATCACTTATCTATTCAAAATACACTTAAAATCATAAATAAATATTATTGTTAACTACATACTAAATGATGGTGGTAGTGGGGGTTTTTGTTTTTTATTTGTTATTTTTTATTAAATTTAGATCGTCCGTATAATCGAACGATACAGATTAAAGTTTGAGACAGAAATATTATCTACTCATGGCTAAGATAGTCTTTATATATATATATATATAGTTATTTATTTAAAACAAATACAAGGAAGTATTAATATCTATATATTATTCAGGTAGGTAAAAGACTAAATTTCTTTCAACTTTCATATTTTAACTTTCTGGGCGTGGTTAAAAAGGATAGCTAGTGGTGGAGTGAGTTTGACAAACTCTCATTCTCCGTGACTAGTTTTGCTCTCTTGTTTTGACATAGATGATACTCTTAAGAAGGTGCATCCACTCTCATTTGCTAATCTATACACGTTCCCCACTATCTCTTATTTCTAATACAACATTAATTAGGGCTTCTAAGATAATTTAAGATCAAATTACCTTTTGGTCCAAATTACTTAGTTATATATATAAAAATTTAATTATTACTAGTTATATTTATTTATATATAATATAATAATAAAGTAGTGGGATAGCATAGACGAGACATCTTCACATCCCTGACTTCCATGCTGCCTATGTTTTTTAAGTACGCACTCCATGTTGCTTATATGTTTTAAATAAAATACTTTTGACTTTGTAATCGAATCGGTTTTGAGCTTTGTAATTGAATTTAAGAACGAGTTGATTATGAGCTCGTCAAAATTAAATATTTAACTGTATTGGAGCTCGTGTAGCAGGCCTATATGTGGATATGAGCAAACCTGATGCCCACCTCTGCAATAGTTGCTCATATGATACAGCGTATCAACTTCTCGCTACTTCTGGCTTTATACGAATTATTGCTCTAGACAATCTTGTCTCAAGCCCATAACGACTATAAGTAAGGAACAGGATTGATCAAAACAGTGTAGGAATTCGTGGGATCCACAGGGCGGTTGCATGGTTGTTGTAGAAATTCAATTCCAAACACTAGCAAATAGCCTGGCTTTAAGATGGAGGAGCAAGAGCCGTGAATTGCTCGGATGGGGGCATTCCTTCTTGTTTGATACAACTAAAGTCGCAGGGATAAAACACCTTTGGATCGTCAACTACCATACTTGAGAGCTAGACTGTTGGGAAATTGAGCTTCTCCATGAAGGCTGATATTGTTCACGTCTCTGCGTTCTGATTTTTACTCCCAACTGTAGGCAATTGTAAAAGGGTGAAGCTCGATATAGCTTGTAACAGGCAAGAATTGACAACATTAACAATGGTGGGTCAGAGGCCCCTTGACTTTGTGAGTGCAAGCTAATATGAGAACCATAATTTGTAGCCTTCTTCTAAAAACGACAATTAGGACTGCAAAATCTTGAGGATGTCGTCAGCAGCAACCTATTGGTTGCTCGGAAGGCGGACATGGCCTTTGTTTCTTTTGCTCTATTCCATGGTCAGGTTCAGAAGTGGTCATGCATTTTCTCTCCTCCCAACAGAGAAATCAAATTATGTGCAGGTGAAGAGCCTGGAAGAAGAGAGACTGATCATGGTATGGCACAAGGGACCTACTTGAGTGTTTTTGATTTGATGTATTTGTCTTAAGATCATTAGTAATTTGGATGAGCACGCTGGAGTGTGTTGGTAGGTTTGCTCCTACCTGATTACTTAATAATGTTTCTCAAGGCGCATTAACATATGTTGCAAAAGTCATCTTTTACAACAACAACTTACAAATTGCATATTTTTACATGCACTTGTAATTCAAGATCCTTCTTACACATGCATGCCCGTTTGCGTCAAGGTGGATCTTGTTCATAATTACAAATTTTTTTCTCATGTTCACTGCAACATCAATGAAACTTAAATTTGATCTAAGTGTTCGCCTTCTGGTTCATACTAGCATGTCGGCGGGAGAGGCTATGAATCTCGAACAAGTCTGAACTGGAATCACTAGCAACTTCATCGTCGGCATTAGCATCCCTGCAGGTAGTGCTCAGCTGAGTATGATCCCCCAATTTGTTGCCAAAGTCTCTGCAAGACATGAGCAGTCTTCTATGCTGGCTCGGATCCATGCCCATCTTTCCCATAGGAGATGAGCCAAACACTTCGATTGAGAACCTGGGCTTCTCTTTGTTTTGCAGAACAGAACCGTTAGCTCTTGATTTTCTTGTGGAAGGATTGAAACTAGGTAGATCCAATGTAGCTTGTTTCATGCCCTTGGGTGGTACTGTCTCCTCTGATCTGAAGTGAACAGGAGTGGAGGAACCTGGTGGAGGAGTTTGGCCGATCTTACTAGGAGGCATCTTCACCATAACTTCACCAAAATCAAGTGCTCTCAAGTCGACCATCCTCCCTCTATTGCTTGAATAGCTCTTCTCAATGGCTCTCTCATCAACATCCGATGACTTTTTGCGACAACTGCAGCTAAAACCATGGAGAAGCCTCTTGCCTCTCTTAACATCATAGATATGGGAGGAATCAATATTAGCATCATGAGCACATATTGCCAACTTGTTGCGGTTCACGTGTTTTTGCTTACCATCTAGCTCTCCTTTGAAGTACTTACCCGCGTCGAAAACGCCGATTTCTTCGTTCTCCAGCGACCTGTTTCTTCTTGATCCGATGATCATCATCTGCTTATTTAGCTGATAGGCACGAGTGGAAGGAGAAGAAGAGTATTCTTCCGTTGAATGACATACTTTTGTAGCAGAGTTCCTGTTTTGGACTAGGTTCGAAGGGAATGAGCCATCTCGGACGCCATTGTCAACGTGGTTAGAGCTAGAAGTAGCCACCAACTTGCTGCTAGCAGGTGTTGAGGCGAATGCAGACATGTGTGTCTAAAGCTAGCTTGCCAAGAAAATCAAGTGTGTGCAACTTTGGCAAAAGAGAGCATGATAGCAAGCAAGTTAACCAAACGCATTAAATTGCCAGAGAAGCAACAAAGGGAATAACAATTCACGAGTACGTCTTTTGGATTGAATGGAGACGAGGATGAATAGGATAATTAGCAAGCTTAGAAGAAGAGAAGCGAATGTGGGTTTGAGAAGATGAAGTTATTGGCGGTGGTGAGACCAGGTGATGGAATAAGTAGTAGATGTCAGGCAGGTGGATGGGAAGGATTAAAAAGGAGTTAAGAGGCGACCCAGCTGGTAGGAGACATTGTGAAACTGGTGATGGTAGGTTGTGTCGTTGATGATATTGAGGATCAGATGGTGAAAAGGAGAAGAGTGTTCGACATGTGCTGTCGCTACCTAAAGAAGATGAACACGTTACTGTGCTGGTTGGGCGATATTGTACAGATTGGACCCACTTTGCATGTGTAATCCTTTTAGCTAAGCTTGGTTCAGTTCACCATATTCATTCATTCTTTTATCATTTATCACTTGTGAAACTCCAATTCGCCATGTTCTTCATGTATGAAGAAGATAACGAAGTATTTGTGATAGTGATTTGTACATTTTTCCTCCTATATAGTTGATTAAGGACTGCTTAGGCCCTTAAGCCATTGCCGACCATGTGAGCAGCCTTTTATACTCCACTTAACTGCTCGTGGATGGAGTCGTCGTATGCTTGCGTCAATATGCGTGTGTGGTTTAACATTTACTACTGAAGCTCTCATAATTGTTTGGATGATTAATTGAGAAAAATGTGCAGTTCCTTGCATAGTTACATGGACTCTTAGACAACAATGGCGGCTAAATATTTTAGTTTTAAATAACTGGTTTTAGAGAATTTTAGATAAAACTACCTGCATTTTGAGATCGGATCATTAAGTGTCTGAAGCAATTTTTAAAACAAATTAATAAGTTACAAGCAATTTAGGCTTTGCATTTGACGATTTAGATAAAAAATGTTTAACATTTTTATTTTAACGGAGAAACGCCATTGTTATTATTATTATCATGTGATTACACGACGATGGCACTCAATTATAAACAGAAACTCGGAGAACAAGCTTATCGGAAGGGAGCCCATATAGCAGAAAAGGCAGATGGGCTCGCTATGAAAAAATAAAAGGGAGATGGGCTCAACTTAATGCCGAATTCCAAGTTCGTTTTGCAGAGTAATAATTTCTACGAAGCAGTTGTTACTATTCCAATTTTCCAACCTCATAATGAAAGAAGTATATATATATATATATATATATATATA
>JAVDBV010070337.1:0-30887 GCA_032619315.1 Piper longum
TGTGGAGAGAACGAGTGGGAGATTGTGTGGAAGTGCTGCGTGGAGAAGCACTTGCCGAGATCCAGTGCCGGTGGTGGAGTTGGTACAGCCAAGCCTTCACGTCGAAGGGCTAGAACTTCACATATTGCTTGGAGTGTTCGTCATCCAAGGGATCGAGGTACACAATACTCGTTCGGCAACCTTAGTGTTTTTCATATTTAAGTGAGTTGCATGTGACAAGTCGATCCAAGGGGTGAGACTTGTGGTTGTGTTGTGAGGATTATATGTGAGAGGGGTTTCTCTTAATTCTCACGGTCTTCTTATTGGATAGGAGACCAACGTTGTGGGGTTTGCATGTCCACAACATGCAAGTAGTCAAGGGTGTGATTGCTTGTGTATTCCTTTGTTCGTTGGGTTTGGAATAAAGGTTGGAATCGAGGTTCCATAATAGGCCAGAGTCGACATCGGGTTTGGTTGCTTGGTCAAGTTCAGTGGGATTCCGAGAACTTGAAATAACGTGTGTTGGATAGTGGTAGGTGTCAGGTGTGTTGGGTATTAACTTGGCGTAGTGGTACTTGTGTTGGTGATTTATCAGTATCGCGTGTGCGTGTGTTGATCGAGTTGAATTGTTGTTTACCGGTAACCGATAGCTTGTTGGGCCACTAGGCAGTTCGGGTGCGACCAGCAGTTTAGTGGTGATATATGTTGGTGTTGCTGTTTTCAGGATCGTAGTGACTAGTTTTCGTTATGTACTTGAGGTTGGCTAGTATTTTCAGGAGGGGAATACACCGCACGTGGTGTCTTTTAGGGCGAAAAATTCTACCCTAAGGGAAGCCCCGTGACACCTACCATCTCAGCTGTATCACTTTTTTATTAGAATATTGTAGATGAATAAATATAACTAGTTACAATTAAACTTATTAGTGTATATATATATATATATAATATAATATAATATAATATAAAAACTATATTATTATATTATTTTATCGAGTCGAGCTACGAGTTATAACCGAGTCGAGTCGAGTCAAACACGGCCTTGCTCAAGCTCAGCTTGTATGATTCGAGTTCGAGTCAAGTTTGAGTTCGAGCATTTAAATGTTGAGTTTCGAGTCAAGTAAAATCAAGCCGAACCAAGCCGAATGTCAAATGATCACGAGCTGGCTCACTCAATTAGCAGCCCTAGTTGCTAGGTTCGGTTGATGTAAATTTTGGTTGTTGATGATATTTTATGTCCGCTAGGTGTTCGACGAAATTTTTAAGAACCTAGTTGGTGTGTTTATGTTTATATTTCAACAAGATGGTTGATGAGGGCATGCTAAGATGATATCTCTTAAAGGGTCGAGTAGCTGACACTATTGAAAAGGAAAAATGATTGATCATTTATAAGCCAAGGATTTGTATGAACCTATTACTGGTCAGAAACTAGTAGAGGTGACTGATAAAGATTGGAATAAGTTGGATAGGAAGGTTATAGCCTATTTGAGACAATGGGTAGATGAAGTTGTGTACCATCATGTTTCTGAAGTGACATCCTCAAAAGCTATATGGGATAAACTCGAAGAAGTTTATGAGATAAATACTCTTGACAATAAGACCCTTTTGATAAGGAAATTAGTGAACTTAAGGTATGAGAATGAAAGAGACATAAGTGAGCATCTCAATGAGATGAAGAGTATTATTACTCAACTTGCTAGGATGAAGATGACTTTATATGAGGAATGACAAGTTATCCTACTCATCAACACATTGCCAGAGAACTGGAAAACATTGGTGATCTCTTGGAGCAATGCTGCTCCGGATGGAAAACTTACAATGGACATGATAACACATAGTTTACTTAATGAGGAGGTGAGAAGAAAATCTCTACCAACTTCATGGTCTCATGCATTAGTGTCAGAAGAGGCAAGAGGTAGATAGAGAAATAGAGACACAAACAGAAGGGACAAGAGTCGAGGAATGACTAAATCCAAGAAGAACTTGAAGTGTTATTATTGTGATAAGACAAGTCATTTCTAGAAGGATTGTTGGAAACTCAAGAAAGACTTGAAAAATAAAGACAACAAGGATAAAGGAGAAAAGAATACTAATGTTGTACATGCTGACTTGGCGATTCTTTCTGATTATGGGAATGATTGTTTGACGGCTGATTGTGATGTTAGTTGGGTAGTTGATTCATGAGCATCAATGTATTCAACTCTAAGTAGAAATTTTTTTACTACCTATGAATTTTCGGATTTGGGTATAGTGAAGATGGGAAATAGTGATACTTTTAAACTTGTGGGACTTGAAGATGTGCATGTAATAACAAACACATGTTATAGATAGGTGCTTAAAAATGTCAGATATATCCAGATTTGAGGATGAGTTTGTTGTCAACCGGAGTGCTTGGTGATGAAGGATTTGGTTCACAATTTGCACAAGGTGTGTAGAAACTTGTGAAAAGTTCTCTTGTTGTTGCTTAAGGGAAGAAGTGTTGTAGTTTTTACAAAACTGAGATGAGTCTAGTTCGAGGGGAGGTTAATATCTCCTCATTTGATTCCATTGCTGATTTGTGGCACCATCGATTGAGACACATGAGTGAGAAGGGATTACAGATATTGAAGAAGCTAAATCTTCTTCCCAAGGTCATGGACATCACAATTAGTCCTTGTGACCATTGTTTGGTCGGAAAATAACTTAGAACATCCTTTGCAAGCACAAGTATAAGGAAGTTAAAAATTCTTGAGTTGGTCCACACTGATGTGTGTGAGCCTATAAAGGTAAAATCTCTTGGCAGTTCTATTTATTTTGTCACTTTTATTGATAATACTTCTAAGAAGGTGTGGGCTTATGACATGAAAACTAAAAGTGATGTTTTTGGCATCTTTAGGAATTTTCATGTATTGGTTGAAAGATAAACCGGTAAGCTCTTAAAATGCCTTAGAAGTGATAATGGTGATGAATGTTGTTTTGTTGAGTTTGATGAATATTATAGCAAGCATGAGATTAGGCATGAGAAGACGGTTCCTTATACTCATCAACATAATATAGTGGCTGAAAGAATGAATAGGACCATCTCTGAGAGAATTAGAAGCATGTTGTCTTCAGTTAAGTTGCCTAAAAGCTTCTGGGGTGAGGTCATGAGCACAGCTTGTTATTTGATTAACAGATCTCTCATATATGCTCTAGACAACAAATACCAAAAAGGATTTGGAGTGATAAAAAGGTCAGTTATTCTCATTTGAGAGTTTTTGGTTGTAAAGCCTTTGCACATGTGTCTAATGACCAAAGGGCTAAGTTTGACTCTAGAGCCGTGGAATGTATTTTTCTGGAATATGGTGATCATCACCATATCATATCGAAGAAGAAAGGTATTGATTTTGATGGAATTTTTTCTCCTGTTGTTAAAATGTCTTCTATTTGAATTGTTCTCGCTTTGGCTGCAAGTTTAGATTTGGAAATTGAATAGTTAGATATGAAGACAACCTTTCTTCACGGTGATCTTGAGGAGACCATATACATGGAGCAACTAGAGGGTTTTAAAGTCAGAGGAAAGGAACAAATGGTGTGCAGATTAAAAAAAAGTTTGTATGTTTGAAGTAAGCTCCTAGATAGTGGTCCAAAACATTTTATTCTTGTATAGAAAATAATGGGTACAAGAAGTTTGTTTTTGATCACTGCATTGTTCATCAAGAGGTTTGATGATGATGACTTTATTATTCTATTGCTTTATGTGGATGACAAGTTGATTGTAGAACATGATGGAGCCAAGATTGCAAGTTTAAAGAAGAACTCGAATAAATTCTTTGCAATGAAGGACTTGGGATCGACAAAGCATATATTGGGAATGTCTATTCAGCGTGACAGGGGAGCTAGAAAGCTATGGGTGTTACAAAAAAAGTACATAGAAAAGGTATTTGAAAATTTTAACATAAAAGATGCAAAGCCAGTTGGAGTTCCACTTAGGGGTCACTTCAGGTTGAAGAAAAGTGACTTAAGTGAAGCAGAGATAAGGTAAATGACAAGTGCTCCTTATGCTTCTGCTATGTGTTAGAAAGTAAATATCTTGAGCTAACAAAAATCCATATTGAAAGGTACGTTTCAGACACGATGACTAAAGTTGTGTCAAAGGAGAAACATGTTTACTGCAGGAATGGAACAGGCATGGATGGAGATTCCCATGCTCGCTAGAAGTATTTCATGGAGTCGAGAAGGGGAGGTTTGTTGGGTTTTCCCTCCTCCATAAATACATGAAATGGCGAGCCTGTTTTGGGCAAAAAACCAAAAAATTTTAGATTTGCTTCTTGTGAAAGGAATAAAAGCAACGTCGAACGCTTTTCTTTTTTAGTTTTGAGTTTTGGATAAAAAGGGTCATGAGGGAAGAAAGGAAAATTGTGTGGATTGAAGAAAGGTGAATTTTGTTGAGATTCTCTTGTAATCGTCGATGGTAACGTCGCTAAGTTCTTAATCTATAATATTCTTTTGTTATTATCTTGTATGACTTTATACCAATTTTGTGGAAATTACAATAAATTGGTATTGGGGAGTTTGTTTTCCTGTGGATATTTTCTGTATCAAGTTGTGATATAGTGAATTTAATCCGGCCATCTGCCCCGTGAATTTTTCCCAAATTTGTGAATTCCACATAAAATTGGTTTTGTTTATTTTGGAAAGTATTTCTTTTCGCTTTAACCTTCTAGCACTGGGTAGGCGTTAGCCCCCATACATGGTCTTACGACTTTGCAGAGACCTGTGTCTCTTTTGAATGATACTTCTTATCAATTATATGTTGAAATGAGGATTTAAATATTTGGTTAATCCTAACACGCCTTGTCTCAGTCCACATTATGAAGTAAAAAGAGAGCAAACTTACCCATTGATCATAACATGGTAGGAAACTATAGAAATGCTCTCATATATCAAACTACAAAAATGATTAGAAAATCCCTTGGGCTGCTAAATCAAGATAAGATAATTCCAAAGCATTCCATCAAATGCTTTTGACATGGGAGGCTTGAACATACAACAAGGTTTCTTTTCTTGTTTGAATGCATCTTTTGTATTCACACATGAGCTATAATAATATTATCATGTATTTGTCTTGAAGGGGTATATTGATTTGAAAATTTATGACTACCTTGATTATTTGTTTTTAAATTTATACCTACTAAATTGTCCCAAATAAATAAAAACTGTAGTTCATATAAGCTATATTTTCTGAAGCTTTGTATACATGCATATAAGGCTCTTTAAGAACATATAGATTGTTTCAAAATATTTATCTACAATTCTTTGATTAGAAATGTAGGCCATCCTTAGGGTTCAATCTAAAACGACTGACCTAGCTGCCTTAAAAGGCCTACAGACCCACATTTATCAAGAATCTACACATCTCATGGAGAGATCTGGGACTATTTTAATACTCACCTTTTCCAAATGGGATGGGCTACTAACCAAGAGCATGGCACATATGCTTTGATGCCACAATAAGAAATGTTGACGAATAGCAACCTTAGAAGGCTTACAAAACCACATTTATCCAAGAATCCAGCGTCTCATAAAGAAATGTGGGACTATTCTAACCTTCTTTTCATGATAATATTATGGTTTTGCAAATCTTTTCTAATATTACTAGTTGTAATTGTAAATTATTAAATAAATAATATAAATATTGGATCATATAGTTGAGTGCCACTATATCAGATGATTGCATTGTGTAATCTACAAAAATGTCAATATTTTTTTTTATCTTAACAAAAAACACACGGGTGTCTTGGCTAATCTTTATGTGTGTGATGGAGCAATAGTTTGCTCAGGGTTGCATTGTCATACATTACCTTAATGATTTTGTTTCATTTCAATTTTGATGTTGTTAGTAGGCTGTTAAACGAGCAAGCGAGTCGAGCTCAACTTGTGCTCAAACTCGACTCGAATAGTTTGAAGTTCGTTTGAATTCGGCTCAACCCCCAAGTTATGGATGTGAAGACTTCACATTAAAACTATCCAACTACTTTGTTATTATATTATATATAAATAAATATAACTAGTTATAATTAAACTTATTAATATGTATATATATATATATAAAGACTATCTTAGCCAGGGGCAGATAATAATCTTGTTTCAAACTTTAATTTGGATAGTTCGATTACAATGACGACCAAAATTTAATAAAAAAATAAAAAATAAAAAACAAACACCCCACTGCCACCATTATTTAGTACGTAGTTAATAATAATAATAATTTATTATTTTAAATGTATTTTGAGTAGATAAATGATATCATGTATATGATTATATTATTTTATTGAGTTGAGTTCGAGTCGAGCTACGAATCTATTTCAATTCTAATTCGAGTTATAACCGTGTTGAGTCGAGTTGAACACTCCCTTAGTCAAACTTAACACGTATGATTTGAGTTCAAACTTGGGCATTTAAATGCCTGAGTTCGAGTCGAGTCAAATTGAATCAAACGCTAAATACTAACGAGTTGACTTGGTTAATTAGCAACCTCACGCAGGATTATATGAAATTAGCGCATCTTTAACTACGAATTGATCCGTGTTCTCCAACTGAAGGTCCCTATCTCGAATATCAAAAAATTTTGCACTGTTTCCCATGGAAAATCAACCTTAGCGGACAAGCTATTACAGTTGACAGGAACAGTTCAGACAAGGGAAACGAAAGATCAGTGTCTGGATAATATGGACTTAGAGCGAGAAAGAGGTATCACAATTGAACTGCAGGTTTTTTCAGACAACCTCTCCAGTCAATCATTTTTTTTGTGCAGATTGAGCGATTGTCGATGGAATGCAAATATATATATATGTCGTCTTTGTATATTGTAGAAAGTGTATTCTCTCCTGAGCTTATAAAGCTATTGGTGAAAGATAGGGTACTGAAGTCGTTTCTGTTGTAATTGTTGTAACTAAATAAATATTGCAGTACAATGAAATGCCATCATCTATTAAGAAGCCTTCATCCCATATGCCTGTGTTTTGTTTGACCGTTTTCTTTTTTATTAATGAAGTTCTTAAACTATCCTTTTCTAGCTATATGATGCATATTGTATGGAAATTGTTGTACGTGATCCTCATGGGCAGACATGCATTTGTTACCTTGGGAGTACTTCATTGTGTATAGTTCCACCATTGATTCGATACATGCCACCACTATGTTAAGATGTGATCATTTTCTTAGTTATTGAGAGAGTTATCTTGGGTGGTTGATGCAGGGCAGATTGGAATAATATTTCTTTTTTTAAATAGGTCTCTAATAAATTAGTTAGTTTGGTTATTTTTAGCAAGTTCTATGCAATTTTTATATTTTGTAGGATTTTTCTTGTAATTGTCGTCATTTTTGTTTGAGATATTTGGTAGGCTATATGTATGAGTCTTCCACCATTGCAAGTTTTAGTTTTTGATGAATTAAAATATGAAGCTTTGGTTAATTTCAAGTTTTGTCTCCTAACCTCCTGAAATTCTTTGTAAATTTTCAATTCTTTCTCCTCCAACCTCCCAATTTGTTGGGTTCTCCTTCTTCCTACCCCTCTTTCTATCCTTATTCTTATGTAGTTCTATTCTCTCTTCAAATCCCACTTCTGTTCCCCATCAATGGTACCTTATTTCCTAATTGTACTGGTATTCAAAAAGCATGGAGAAAAAATAACATAAAATTCATTGCTAGGATAAATTTTTTGGCTATGAAAATGCTTTGGCTGTATTCTGCGTCAAATCTCATCAATATTGAAAGAATTGTCTCCGATTGTACCTTATGATACTACTTCCTTATTGTGCTAGTATTCAATAAGAATAGGCAAAAAATAACATAACATTTATAGTTAGGTGTTTTCTGGCTATGAAAGTGCTTTGGCTGTATTGTGCATCTGATCTTCAACTAAGCTAATGGTTTAACTCAGAAATATGCTTATCGTCATATTTTGATTTACAAATGAACTAACTGGTTGCCAATTAGAGCTATTTAGTTGTTAGTCTAGAAGTTGTTCTATCGCTTAATCTTTTATTTAAGTATGTCTCGTTACAGTTAGCTCTCCTCTTTACACAAGCATTTGTTAGCATTGAATGGAAGAAGAGGGCAGATTATAAAAAAGAACACTTTCCATGTAACTCAGCCGTTTGTCCTTTCGTAGGAGTTGGTTAAGTTTCTACATCAATATGCTATCATACACATGACCTAGCTAAAAAAAATGTTCCTACATTTAATACTAGCTCTCAGCCTCTCATTATGCTTCCCTTTCTCTACTGATGAAAATTGGTCTTTTTCACTAAGCATGAGATAAAGATGGAATGTCAAAGTAATCTTAATTCATCATAAGATTGTTCGTTAATTAACTTCATTTCCATCTCTGGTTAATGAATTTATATGATTTTGTTACACCAGAAGTCAACTTTATTTGTTAAAGGGTATTAAATTTAGCCAAGCCCATTTGTTGGGCATGACAAGAAAAGTGAAACATGAGATTTGAAAGATATCTATATTAACAAGGAATGAAGGACTACCTGAATAATTGACGACCAACCAAAAAAGAACCGTCATTCTCGAGAAAGAAATACACAGTTCTATTGAAAAAGTAGTGTGATATTCTTTTGATTCTCAAATATGAAGTAGTTTGGCTTTGTGGGTAGAAGATGAATTAAATGCTTGCTCTCTCCTTTAACTCTTCTACTTCAATTCTATGCTTGTTTGTTCTTAATTTTAGCTGGTCTGAGCAATCATTGACAGACCTTTTATAAGTGTTAATTTTCTTGCATGCCTGACTTATCAATATCGCTTGGTTGTATATTGGTGTTTTTGCCTCTTTTTACTCACTGTGCATATACGTCCATGAACCTTAGCTTCTAAATGGAAGTTCACTTTGATGATTGATATTTTAAATTTTGGATGATTTTCTATTAGTCTATTGTGTGGTGTTTCTTATTCTTTCAATCATCATGTAGGCAGCTAGGATGCTGCATGAAATTGAAAAAGAGCCATATTGTCTCAACCTTTTTGATACTCCTGGCCACGTGGACTTCTCATATGAGTTAATTTGCATATCAATTAATTAATGTAAGCAACCCTTGGCCTCTTCAAAATGCATTGATAGTGGCATGCGTGTTTGTGATTATGATATCAATGTGGAGATGCTTTATGATACTAGTAGTTTTCAACATTGGCATGTTGGTGCTTGAAGTGGAATCTTGGAAAGAAAAGCCGTTTTAAGAAACCTTGGCAAGATTTAGCTTATGATGAGATGCCATTTCCCTTTTCAAGTTTATTAGCATGCTGTTAGCAACTCTGGCTTAGATCCTTACAGCATCTCTGTTCAAGAAGAGATGTAGTTGCCTTCCTTCTTTGTGTAGTTAAAAGATAGTTGCTTGTGGAGTGCGTATATGCCCCATAATGAGTTGAGGATTACAAAAATGTTATGTGATGTTTAAGGTAGTGCCCTTCTGTTAATAGACTCGTGACATATTGTACAGAATCGAGATCCTTGGTTTGCATATGCTCCCTCCACCATGTACGCAATTTCTCAGGTCTTGCGTTCTTTAGCCACTTGTGAAGGCGCTCTTCTTGTTGTTGATGCTTCTCAGGTGCTTAAGATTCTATCACATTTATCATAATTGCAGTCACCATTGCCTGTTAGTACTCTTGATGTGATTTTCCTTTGGACATTTTCTTTTTGCCTCTTGCATTTGAGATCAATTGCATTTAGCACACTCTGCTAAGTTGGGTTTAGAATTCTAAATTTTTCCTTGGTTCAATGAACAAAATTTTGGCAGCTTTATATCTTTTTTGTTATTTGCACATAGGTCACACTTCCTCAAATCCTTAGGAGAAATGAGGAATATCTATCTAACCATTGCTATTAATTATTTGAGTGTTCTTGTAAGATCCTAAAAATTAGTTTTGTTCTACATCTATTACTTACTGTTGTATTGATCCGGTATTACTAGTGGGGCCATCATGAAGGGATGGTTTAAGCTCGTTAATTTGTACTTGGGTTAGGTTGGGTTTTATATTTGGTATCACCATCTCTTTCATGACCATATTGGATGGTGGACTTGACTAAATTATTAGCATGAACTAGGGCCATGGGCCGAGGAGAGGAATTCCAAAAATGGAATTTTTTAAGGTGGGTAGAATATACAATCCCTCAAAATCTGTCTTATGTCTAATTTCTACTGGGTTAATATTTGCTATGTCAATGGGAATGCCCTTATTATCTTCAACTTTAGTTAATTAATTTTAAAGAAATAACTTGGCTTATTATGTTGCAGTTAGATCGGGTCGATAGAGTTCTATTATATCTATTAAATATAAATAGTGTAAAAAATTCATTGTCATTGTCATCATCATTGTCATGGCCATTATTATCATTTTCTTCATCCTAAATGATAGGTTTGGGGATGGGGATTTTACTTACCACTCCACTTGCTTGTCGGCATGTCAATGCTCAAGATCATAAACGTCCATACCCTTTGACATAGCCTTATCAAAGTACTATTTCTTCCTCTATCTCTCTTTTGACAACTAAACTTTAGGCTCCATTAAACCATCATAAACGATTTTCACAAATCTTATACTCATTTAATGCCTCTAGTTGTTTTCTTATGACACCATTGGATATGTGGATTCATTGTTGTCTTACCTCACATATATGTCAACATTGTTATCTTTGCCACCCGCATCTCATCAGTGAGACTTGTCTAGTTGTCTTAGTCTGCTAAAATTGAGTACATAAATATAACAATCCTTATATCTATCATGTAAAATTTTACCCTTTAGACTCCATAGGAATGAGATGATCACAAAATACCCCCCCCTATAGCAGGTACATGTGAAGAAAAGATAAAAAGGCCATATTTGCCAGAGGTCTTCCATTTCAACCATCCATTGGCAATCCTGATTCCTATGGAGCAGCTTCCCCATTTTGGTGTGCAGTTAGCTGGTGGTTGTATTTCCCAATGTCACATATGGACTCATACAGTCATTTGGAGGTTGGATATTAGCGCACAAGGGTATTCTCTGCATTAAATGGGTTAGCTGATTGTTGTGCTGCACAAGTTTACATGTTTTATTTGGGGGTGGTGTTTGGGCTTGGTTCGAGCCGAACTCGAGCCGATTTCGAGCCGAGCTCGAGCCTAGCGAATGTTTATGTATTCGACTTATATAAGATCAATTTTTTTTTTGAATACTATATAAGTTCAATGTGACCTCAATAGTATTTACGAGCCGAGTTAGACCGAACATTTTTTAGAGTTTGAACATATCGAATTTGAATTTTGAGCCGAGCCAAGCCTAACACTCATTTGTTCAAACTCTGTTCGTTGTTCAACGAACTTATCCATTTCGAGCCGAGTATTTTTTCGAGCACAAAATTAATGAGCACGAGCTAAGCTGAATCTAGCCGAGCGCAAAAAGTTCGCGAGCAGGCTTGGCTCGTTTACACCCTTAGTCCTTACCCAAATTGGGCCTTAAATGAATCGCAATCCCTTACCAAGAGTTACAAAGTTTTCTTCCGATGAAAGTCCCTTGGTAGAACGGACCCGCAAGTGGTATATGCTTTGATTTTGATGTTTGTATCTGAAAGGCATGGGCCTAGAACCTAGGTCTTCCTTCTTCCAGGATTTCAAATTAGAAATGTTTAATTTTGGTCATTGTCCAGATATCCATGGTGATTGGAATCCATAAGTGGAATTCATGCCAAAAATTTTCCCCAACCCTGATGGTGCGTTTTTACGTCCTGCTGATTTGAGAGCCTCTACTTGGAAGGCTTCAAGATGGTGCTGGAATTAATTAGATAGCTTTTGGCTAATTGAAATGGAATGCTTTCCATATCTAATTTGTGTTATATGTAAGATAAGGGAATAGTCACAAGTAACAGTTTTTCTTTATCTGATTAGGTAGAGTGCTCAAATCCATCCATGCTTCCTGATCTTGGGAAACGGATATCTATTGAAGAACCATTTGTGAAGGTTGCGATCTAAAAGATTCTGTTTTATCATTATTGTGTACTCCTGCAGGATTCTGACCAATAGAATCGTATCTGTAGATTGAAATGCTTGCTCCAAAAGATTACATTGGACCACTGATGGAACTATCTCGACACAGAAGGAGAGATTTTAAAGAAATAAAATACATCACTACCGAAAACAGAACATCGATTATCTATGAGTTACCTTTGGCAGAGGTCATCTGGCTTCTATTTAATTTTTGTTTGATTGATTCAAATTACAATTTATCGGCTTGTCCCTAACAAGTTTATGCATTATATTTGATGTCTGGATTGTGTTGCAGATGGTTGGTGATTTTTTTGAACAGCTAAAATCTAGAAGCAAGGGTTATGCTAGCATGGAATATTCTCTTGTGGGGTAAATGCTTGTCATGCTTCTTTTTGACGTAGTTCTGGTATAAAAGTCTTTCATTTGTAACATGTGGTACCTTCTAGTGAAGTTAGCTTTCTCTACAACCAAATTAATGAATTGCCAAACTTTAAAAGAGATGTCATAATTTAAACTGATAAAAAGTAGTTCTATATTTAGGATCTACCCCACCCGTACTAACCCTAGTTCTGGACTAATTCTTAACCTTATATATGAGTAATAGCATTATACTACATACTTCTTTTTTTTTTTGAAAAAAAAAGCTAACTCATCACATACTGTACACATGCAAGTCATGAGAGAACATTTAAATTCCTTGATCTGTCTCCTACTAGAAGTATGGCACTTACGCAAACCCCTTTTAAAAATAGAATCCACGCATCTTATGTACAAAAGATCCTTGATTGTCAAAATAAAAGAACTGCCTTGTTTTTGTATCAATTGCATTTACGTTTTTTGTCATCACTAGTTGAAACTAAACTGTGCACATTCAGAATTGATGAAATTTGGTCCTAGCATCTTTTAGCATTGAGTACTGCCCATTGCTTACTGCTAATGGACAACATTCCATCTTTAGTAGTCTATTTTATGTTTCCTAGTTATATTAGTAATATATAGTTTGAGAGTTTCTAGTTACATTAGAAGTTGTTTCCTTTTTTTTTAGAGCCTTATATTAAGTATGAGTCTTTATTAGGATGTTTCTTGCTAAAGTAGTATTTTCAGGTTTCAGTTTTCTTCCCTTTCGCTGCTTATTTCATTGTTGAAGTTGAGAGAAATTCATAGGATTCCTGAACTTTGTTGTTGAAGTTTAGTTCCAATCCTACTACCTGATCATAGGTTGTATCACATACGCAAAAGATCAAGTCTTGAGTTTTTATTTCCAAACGAAAAATAATTTTCATCGCCAAGTTTCTGTCTGTATAGCATCAATGTTGGAAGTCTCCATTGCTAACTCTTCAGATGCTGGTTATTTTCACTTCTCTTTTTACTGCTTACATCAAAACTTCTTCTTACTGTTTTAGCTCTTCCATGAATGTTCATACTATTTTATCCTGGTGTTTATGACCTTCTGATGCAGAGCATCTTAGTCATTGTCAGGCTCTCATCAATTTCCTTTGAACATGTTTAAACTATCTCAGAAAAAAAAAAATTCTCGCAACTTGTTTAAAGCTTTCCCTAAGTTCCTCTGTAATTGAAGGAGAATACTGATTATATTATCACTCCAGTTCCGTTCAGTCCTTTTCTAATTATATAAGTTATGTTCTATATGAATGTTAGATTACCTAGAATCCTAGTGAGTCCACTTGATGCCTTTTGTTCATAATTCTTGGTTTTATTACCTATAGCGTATGCATGCTGAAAAGAAAATATAACTGTTCAAAATTGTCCAGTATGATTCACATATGATCACTGGTGCCAGATATAGGAAAAGTGGCCTGGTGAAACTCTACATTATGATAAATGGAGAACCAGTGGAGCCATTGTCAACTATATAGTCCACAAGGATAAGGTGATGCATATGATTTCAGCTCTTTTATGTAGTTAGCTTTGTGCACTTTTTTATTGGGAGCTTCTACATTTTGTAACACAATGAGGTCAATTAAGTAGATGGAGAGAATCTGTCACTATCATTAGTATGAAAATTTTCCATGCACGTATTATAATTTGTAGTGGTTTACTTGTAAGTTTTACATTTCATTTAAATTGGAAGTAGACAGACAACCACAATATAAAATCTCTTAGTTATGCCAGTAAATAAGAGCGTTTTTATAATTATAGGATAGTTTTTAAGTTGATTAATGATCTCAATGGCGTTTGGTCATCTCCTTTTGATCAGCAATCTTGATTGGTCAGACTTCCAAGTTTGCTCCCTGTCCTTTTGTTATTCTTTTTTATGTTTGAAGTACTTGTATGTTTTCTCAACTAGTTCTCCTATCACAATGTATTTGTTTATGAGGCTGGTTCAACTTCAACTCGAGCACAAGAAATATTTTTGAAAATTTTGACAAATGTTTGGATTTAGTTAATTTGTTAAGTTTGACAGGTTTTTTATTTGTTGTTTCCAGTGGCATCAACTAATGAATGTTCTTTCTGGTTCACACATAGTTTTCTAACGTTTTTTGTGGCTTTCATAAAGTTTTACCTGAGAAAACCTAATTTTGGTAGATTTCTATTTTTTTTCTCATTTAATTTCCCTAAATCTGGATATGGAAGTAGCCGTGTATATTCTTGCTTTAAGGGATTTTATGATAATAAAGTTTGGCCCTTCTTTATCTTATTATTAGGCTTATGTTGTTGGGCAAGTTTTGACTCAAAAAATGAAGGAGCTGATTCCACGTCAAATGTTTAAAGTACCCATACAGGTAAAATATTTTTTTTCTTCAAAATAATAATGAGCACAGCACCATGAATTTGAGTTCCTGTTATATTTTAGGAAAGTAGGGAACAGTAGCATCCATTGTCTTTGGATTGTAGACTTGGCCTATATGGTTGTGGTACTTCAGTGTTTTGATATTGATGGTGGCTAGTGTATTTACACAATATTGTTGGCGTAAACTCATTTTATAGAAGGTGTCAATTACTTTAAAATTCTTTAATAGCTTCATGCTTAACATATTACACAAATGTCACAATTACTGTTCTTGTGGATGGATGTGCGTGGCTAGTGTATTTACACAATATTGTTGGCGTAAACTCATTTTATAGTAGGTGTCAATTACTTTAAAATTCTTTAATAGCTTCATGCTTAACATATTACACAAATGTCACAATTACTGTTCTTGTGGATGGATGTGCATAAGACTTGTAGGAGTACATAGCGAATTAGCCTTGAGAGGTAAGTTGGGGTCATGTGCGAAGACTAGGCCATTTTTGCCTCCTCAATTCTCTCTTTGTATGTGTAAATTTTAGATAATCTAACCACTTACACCAAAAGCTCAAGCTGCTAGTAAAGGGCTTCACTAAATATTTACTTTAACATTTCCCCTCACGTGCAGACAAACTATTTTAAGGCTTAGCATGTAGACAAACACAAACACACAAACACAGAGCATATATTGCCAACGAGATTTGAACCCCCCTCTGATACCATGTAAATTTTAGATAGTCTAACCACTTGTACCGAAAGCTTGAGCTATTAGGAAAAGGAACCACTAAATATTTACTTCAACCGTATGTTCTTTTTTGCATACTTCATTCATAGTTTGTTGATGGATAGTTGCTTCACTAATTTATTGTATGTCTAATTCATAGAGTTGAGTATTGGTATGTTCCACAATCAGATAAGTATGGATAAAAAAAGCCATTAGGATGATGATGATAATCAAATTCATTGAGTTGGTTGACATTTAGTTTCAAGAATCAAAGATGTTAGTCCCTCAAATTTTTCTGTGAAAATCATTGTCGGTTTCCATACTTGTGAGACATACTGACAAAGGAAAAGGACAATACCTTTGGTCAAAAAGATTTTCCATGTCTATCTGATATAAAGATACTTTTTTCCCCAGTTGTAGCTTTTATAGTATTCTGCAAATTTTTGTTGAGAAACCTTCTTGTCTTTTGCAGCTTACTGAATCTGTGAATTCTTTATGTTTTAGTTAGCAGTTTGAGCAAGATGTGTGGTTCTAGATTGGCGATATTATAGGTCTTGTAAAAGCCTAAGTTGTAACGGTATTCTAGTTTAAAATAAATACTAAGTAATGATCCTATGTTCTTGGTTGTGAGAATCTATCAAATGTTGTCTCGTTGCCAGCCTCTTAGATTGTGTTGGTTTACTGTAATTTAAATAGCCTTTGGGTAAGATTCTAGCTACTTGAAACGGCCAGGAGCCAAGTGGCCCTATTAGACAGTGTGTTGTGTAGATTGCCTGAGTGTACCTCTTTTTACCCTCTTTCATTTAACTGATGTTGCTCTGAATATATGCACGACAGGCATGTATTGGAGCTAAGGTTGTTGCCTTGTGCTTGCCAAATGCTATGGTATAGTCCAAAATGTCATGTTCTGTTTACTATTGCTATCTCCAGCTAGAATTTCGTAGGCATTGTGCTTTTTGTAGGTGGTGATATCACACGGAAAGAGAAACTTCTGAGAAAACAAGTAAGGGTCTATGCATGAGATACCTTGTATGAAACTAGTTGATCCTTGTCACAATTACAATTGTCTTTTATGTCATGCAATCTACTGATTGGGCATCTCTAATTGCACTTTAGATGGTTTAAATTTAAACACATGACCTAAAAGCTTAAGCTGTTAGGAACTTAGTAATGTTCACTTTAGATGGTTTAACCACATGACCTAAAAGCTTCAGCTGTTAGGAGATAACCAAATAATGTTATTCTGAGCTGTCTCAGAAGTTTACATAATAGCTTAGGCTGTTAGGGGACAACCAAATAATGTTCTTCTGAGCTCTTTCAGAAGTTACTGTGAAACATTTGAGGTTGTCTATGCATGTTGCTATCACTTGATTTTCTTCTTACGGTTGTTTCTTTTCTGATTGCTGACTGTTTTGCAAAATTTCTATGCAAATTTTTTTTTTTGACCTCCAACCATTGATGCTCAGGCGGAGGGAAAGAAAAAGAATGAAAGCAATTAGCAAAGTTGACGTCCCTCAGGAAGCTTTCATGACTGTATTAAGATTAGAGAAGGTGGTGATCTGATCACGAGTTCTTTAATCTGATAGGTGCTCATTAAGTTGAAAGCTTGGAAAGATACGTACAGCAGACAGAACTAACACAGCGGGTAAGTCTTACGGTTGTGAATAACTATCACTGAAGCTTTTTCGAAAATGAATACCAGGTTGTAGACTGAGAAATGGATTGATTTGTTTGTACTCCATCAATGTAAAATGCGTAATGTAAATGTTCTAATTTAGCCAGGGGCCAAAGTTTTTGTTGCTGTGACAGGATCTCTCTTTTGGCATCATTTTGGCTGTTCAATTGTGAATTCGGTGAGAGCAATCAATTATTCCATCATATGTTTTATTTATTTATGCAAAATCATATGATAATACCAGCTTTTCAGTCGAAGAGTGCAGTTTTCCGGAAACATATGATCTGCAAAACGATATGCACAAGTTTATGCTCCTGGCGCGAATGGTAGCACTGCGACTAGAAACTTGAAGGTATCCAAATTGTCTAATTTGACGTTTAAAAGTTGGATCAGTGAGAGAGGCTTTATTTGTAATCCACATTCCAATTTGATCGGAAGTCCTTTGTTTGTATTTGTAAAGGCCCTTTCTATCCTATGAATCACGTATGCAATTATCTTGTTAACACTTCTTTTCAGGGGGGGTTTATTTTCATGTTGCTCTTCAAATGATCGGATTGTAATCATTTTTTTTAATCCAGGATGACTTGAATCTAGAAGATGCAAACTATGAACAAGAAAATGCCAATATTTGTCGCATTGATTCGGCACGATAGTGCAGCAGCCCAAATGGTATGCTAGCTCAACAAGGTGAGGAGAAGTAGACCTGAGCATGGTTCGGTTATCTGACCAAACCAATCGAACCAAACTCTATTCAGTAGTTCGGTTCGGGTCTAATTCGGTTTTTGGTTTTATTTCGGTTCAACCAAATTACTCTTATTTGGTTCGGAATCCGTTCCCAAACCAAATACCCAAAATCCAAATACCCCCACCGCCTTTCCCTCCTCCGCTTTCCAGTTGGCCATCCTATAGTGGCTAGGACTACTCTAGCAGGACCAGACCGTCGACTCATGAACATCGTCGAGCCCCACCCTGCCAAGCCCATCACCGCCCCAGATCTGTAAAGATCTCATCTTTCCATTGCCCAGCATTAGAAATTGTCAAGTGAATTTTGCTTGTTTGGGTGTTTAGGTTGTTGGATCCAGTTTTGATTTGAGAAGTGGTGTTTGTGGATGTTACTTGTTTTGATTTGGTTTTGTAGTTGCTATTATTAGAGTTCTTGCTAATTTGTGTGATTGATGGCATCCTCTGTTATTAGAAGTAGGCCTGAGCATGGTTTGGTTATCCGACCGAACCAACTGAACCAAACTCTATTCGGTAGTTCGGTTCGGGTCTAATTTGATTTTCGGTTTTATTTCGGTTTAATCGAATTACTCTTATTTGGTTATGGTTTATTTGGTTCAGAATCCGTTTCTAAACCAAATACCCGAAATCCAAATGCCCCCATCGCCTTCCCCTCCTCCTCCTACCCATTGGCCATCCTACAGTGGCTAGGACTACTCCAGCGGGACTAGTCCGCCGCCTCATGAACGTCATCGAGCCCCACCGCCAAGCCCATCACCACCTCGGATCTGTAAAGATTTCATCTTTCCGTTGCCCAGCATTAGGAATTATTGAGTGAATTTTGCTTGTATGGGTGTTTAGGTTATTGGATCCAGTTTTGATTTTGAGAGGTGGTGTTTGTGGATGTTACTTGTTTTGATTTGGTTTAGTTGTTGCTATTATTAGAGTTCTTGCTAATTTGTGTGATTGATGGCATCCTCTATTACAAAATAGAATGTTTTTGTCAGTGAAATTTTCTTGTAGTGTTGTGCAAATACTGCAAATTAATTCGACTCATGACATTGTATAGAAGCAGTTAAGTGTCACTGACATGTATAGAAGTGATGGTATTAGATTATAAAAGGTACAGTAGAGGGTGGTGAATGGTGATCTCCTCACCAATTGAATAATCTCTCATAATATCAGGAGTTGCTGCCGTTCTATCAATTTGTGTCATTTGACCAATCTTTTCTTTGAGTGTCATCCTCTTCAACATATCCTTAATCCTTGCACCTGTTGGCTACTTGGGATCTTTGTACTTCACATATTCAGCTGCTGGTCCTAGGAATGCCCAGCAACTCAGGTATAGGATTCCCACTAAAAAGTAAATTGGAATGCGCCATGATATGCTCTTAAGACTGCTCTAATCCCCTCTATGATGTTGCTTAAAACATTTATTATCAAATTATTTATCTTGTAAATTTTAATGTTGCTTAATATTTAAAATTGATTGATATAGGTTTAATTTCTTTTATTAGATGTCAAACGAATTAGATTATCATACCTAAGATGATCCAATGGAGCATGACCAAGTTGCTTCAACCACAAATTTCAATAAGAAATTGTACCATCAAAGAAGAGGTTTATGAAGTCAAGATCAAAAGTTTAGAGATATTTTACAAAGTTTTAAAATCAAACTGGTGGAAATGATAGAAGTAGATGCAATTACTGTTCTAAAGAGTATGTCTATAGTTCTAGAAATGACACTTTTTCACTTATAAGTAACTTATCTTTTTGCCCTAAGAAGCCATCTGATTCAGCCCAAGTAGATCCTCATTCAGGTAGTGGAGGTAATAAAGAAAATGTGGTAATTTGTAAAACAGATCATTCTTCTATTAGAAATGTGACCATTGATATGATTATTTTAGATGAATTGTCATTTAGATTTGTGGAAAGTGAGGGTTTTCAACGTTTAATGCATACCCCATGTCCTGGATTTCCCATAACATGGACATCAAACAAGAATCTAAATTATATGTGCCTCACTAGTCATTTTATTGATCATGATTGGAAGTTAAATAAAAAGATATTGAATTTTTGTCCAATTTCCAGTCATAAAGGAAAGACTTGTGGAAAAGAAGTTGAAAGATGTTTACAAGATTGGGATATTGAGAAAGTACTTACTTTAACAGTGGACAATGTTGCCTTTAATAACAATGTTGTGATATATTTGAAAAAGAAGTTAGGCAACAAGAGTTTTCTTTTTGTAAAGGGAGAATTATTTCATATGAGGTGTGGTACAAATATCACAAATTTAATAATTAAAGATGGTTTGAAAGATATAGGCATATCAATTTCTCGAGTTCGAGAAGCAATTAAGTATGTGAAGGCATCTTTAGCTTGTTACAAGAAATTTGAGGAGTGTGCAAAATTTGAGAAGATCAAAAGTAAAAAAATTTTGTGTTTGGATGTGAGTACGAGATGGAATTCCACTTATTTAATGTTAGATATTGCTTAACCTTTTGAAAGAGCATTTGAGAGATATGCAGATTAGGATGACGGTTTTGCAAGTGGCTTGACAAAGTTGGGGGCTAGTGGTGTGCCTACAAGGGATGATTGGAACAATTGCAGACGTATGGTGAAGTTTTTAAAATGTTTTTATGATCTTACTGTTTGGATATCAGGCACGTCATTTGCTACATCTAATATATTTTTCAATCAAGTAAATCAGGTTTATATGATTTTGAAGAAGTGGAAAGTAAGTCTTGATGTCTCTTTATGTGCCATGGCAACGAGAATGATGTATAAGTTTGCAAAATATTGGGGTGATGTGAACAAGCAGAACTTATTAATGTTTATATTTATTGTATTTGATCCTCGCTACATGTTTAATTACTTTTGGTTTTGTCTCAAAGAAATGTATGAGGTTCCTTTGGGTGATAAATTAGCTGGATCAACCAAGAATATTCTTGTTCGTCTTTATGAAGAGTACAAGGGGATACTTCAACCTTTGAGTACTTTGCAATAAGTTGTCAAAAGTCCAACGGCTGAAGAGGATGATCACATACTCAAATCATTATATAAGAAGCATAAATTTCGAACAAGAAGTAGCAGTAGCAAACTTGAATTGGAAAAATATCTAGATGAAGATCCTGAAGATGGGGTAGAAAATTTCAACATATTGCTATGGTAGAAGGTAAATAGTCATCGATTTCCTATTCTATCCCACATGGCACGTGACATACTAGCTATACCAGTCACTACAGTAACTTCAAAGTCTGCTTTTAGTACTTGAGGACGTTTGTTAGATCCTTATAGGAGTTCTTTAACTCCTAACGTGGTAGAGGCTTTAATATGTGCTGAAGATTGAATTCGACATGGAGTAGTTCCATTTGAAATCATAGGAGATCTGAACGACCTAAACACATTAGAAACTGGTATTATTTTTTTGCTTTGCTTATTAGCTAAATATGATTGTTGATTATTTATTTTATTTTATTTTTCACACAAAGCTTGCAAGATTAACTACAGGAGACAATGTCCCAAGTGTTTAATCTTTTCAATTTCCCAATGGAACTTTATGCTATAAATATTCATGCGGGAATTAATGTCTTGGAAGCTAGGCAGACAATTGCTATTGCATCTGTTGCAAGAACATGATTTATATTTTATCTTGGGAGTCTAAGACTCTGAGCTGCTTGACAGGATTGATGTACTTTCTGTATTGTTAATGTCTAGTGATGTATGGTACCACTGGTATCATCAATTGTGCATGCTAGCCATCCTTCTTCATGTTCATGTGGATTCTCAAGTAAAACATCATCAATGTCATGTAGTTATATGATGGCATAGTCTTTAGTTGGTTCTGTATTTCCTATCTTTACCATTGCAGCTTGAATCTACAATCTAACATGATGATATAAAATATAGTGGTCGATTTAGTCTTTTTATACATATTATCTTAGTCCTTTTGTTCTCTCATGTATTTTGTTTAATGTTTGATTAATGTGTATATTTGAGATAGAAAAATATTGCCGGCTTCTATAATCACCTAGAAAAATTGGCCGGCTTTGCTGGAACCAGGGATGGAACCCTTGTAAACCTTTTTCTTAACCTTTTGGTTTGTGCTCTCAGAAATCTCTTTTCCTTATGCTATTGTCATTTCAGGTAAGTCTTCCAAGAACCGAAGGAGAAGTTGCTCTAAGATTTCTCTAAAAAGCAATTCACAATATGTTTATAACCAAAGATATTTGTGTTTTTTTACTTCTTAAACACTAAACAAGGTTTCTGGTGTATCTTATGTTTATAGGTTAAGATATCTGCTGACCAGTTGGTACAAGTGAAAGTGGAATTTGGTTGGTTTCTCTCGATAGCCCTGTATGAGCTAGAACGGAGGGCCCCATCATTTATATGTTGAGTATTTATGAATGCAAGCAAACTCAAACATGCTAGAACTCGGTGGGAGAACCTAAAAAATGACAGATTGTCAGCATGGAACATGTTTTGGCAGCATAAAATTCTTCACTTAGTTTTAAATTTTATGTTGTTTGCTTGACAAACGTAAATATGCAGTTCATGCATCTTATTTTAATGGGCTCATTCTAAATACAAAAATACCATGTCAAATCCACATGAATTTTGGCTTATTTCATGATTGTTATGTAGTCGTTTTGCATCTATGGTTAAAATTTTTATTCCCCATCTTGTTGCAAAATATATTGAAATTTTTTTTAAAAAAAAAATTGATCATTTTAGATGAGCATCATAAAATTAGTAATAACAAAATGTAGGTTGTTACCATTGTTAACAAAATATTCACCATTATTTTGAGCAAAAAAAAGTTTTAAATTTTTTTTAATTATTTTGAATAAAAATATATGAGTTGTTAATAAAAATATTACTTGGTGGAATGCTGAGGAAATAAAGAAAAAATATAGCTAATTATTATTTTGGATTATTTAGTTAAAACCAAATTAAACTGAACTAATTTGGTTTAATTGGTTCGGTTATAAATTACAATTTGATTCTTGTTTGGTTTAACTAAACAAGTCTATTTTAATTTAGTTGATTTACGGTTTGGTTTGATTGATCAGACCTAAAGAGAAGTGACCCTTTTTATGTCACTGGTTACTTAATTTGAGTTCTCGCTGGGTAGTTAATTCGTTGGGTTGTAATTTATGAATTATTGGTGGTTAAGTGATAGGGACGACGATTTGTTTTCGCTGGACTACACTGCCAAAACCAGCTAACAGCTGCACAAATCATAAAGCGACTAAAAGAAACCACTACTGTCGATTATTTGTCAGACCGGCCCCTTTCCTTGAGCCCACCGGGCTTAGTCAATTCGACGCCGAAGCACCTTCCAAATTCACAAACCACACCACTTTCCCGGTGAACGGATGGGCCGACATGTCAGCACCGGTTCCAAGCACATCTGGAAGCAGAGGGCTCCCTGCCCTCCCAGTCGCAACCAAAGCCAAGTTGGTGGCCGAGTTGACCACTGATAGCGACAACGCGACTGAGTTGGCTGGACCCTGCCCTGTTAAGGATACTGGGCACACCCACTCGGTCTCTTCGGATGAGTCTGACCAGATCGATGAAGCGCAACCATCTCGCCTGAGCACGAGCAAGATGAGGTCGAACCGCGGGCAGTCGCTGGACATGCAAGCGCCAATGGTCCGGTTGCGGACCAGCTGACGGATGGTGTATTCGTACTCCTCTGCTGCTGATGCTACTGATCCGGTCTGGCTCACTGGGTTGATTTGAGTGAGTCGAATCGGTACCTGCAAACAAGAAAAAGTGAAAGGACCAAAGCTGGAAATTAGTAGAAAATAGATACATAATAATAAATTAGAAGTAATACTGAAGTATATTGTTTATTGATAAATAACAGATATTAACACATATACCCATCATACCACTGCAAACTGCGATTAAAAAATGAAATCTGGCTAGAAAAATGATTCCATATTTAACATACCTACAATTTTAATCCTTATTTTTCCACTTCCTTTTATGGGTAGTAATAATTTTCATCGTGGCAATTAATACGAAGAAATATATAAATGATTAGATAATTAATAAAAGAAACCTGAATGGTCAAATTTCTGTCTAAATGGACAATATTCACAACCTCTCTTCCCCTATCTCTTCTTCACCGTCTCTTTTAATGGATATTTTTTAGAGAGAGTTTTATCTATTATTTATGGAGAGATAATAGAGAATAAAATCTCTCCCTAATTTATCTCAACTAATGAGACAAATTTGGAGTAAAGCTGTCAACAACAAAGATCAGTTTTGATCTAATCTTTCATTGATTCCATTCTCATCTAGAATGGTTTGGTGGGACCATTTCCTAGTAATAGGCTTTTAATTAAAAGTGACGCCAACATAATGAAAAAAGATGTGTGGCCAAATCATGGGTGTCTCTCTCCACACGAAATAATGCCACATTTTTCTAAAAAAAAATTTCATACGAGAAATAAGTCATGTGACCTATAATTACAACAAAATGTAAAAACTTAAATTATGACCTCGCTAGGGATATATAGTACCTTGTATATATTATTAGTGAAGATTATATATCCTTTAAATTATTTTATTGCATTTTTTGTGTCTATATTATTTAGTCATAAATTTTATAATGGTCTAGACTTAAATGCAAGTTGTAATGACCTTAATTTCAATCTCATATTAGTTTTGATTTCCTAGACATCTCCCTTATCACCGAAGTATCATGACTGTACGTAACAAACTAAAAAAGGGAGCATTGTTTAGTTATCTGAAATATAGTTGAAAGTAATTAAAGATAGCATGAAGCATTTTTCCTTCAAGGATCACACTCAATAAAGAAAAAAAGATAATTATCGCATTCTCTCATAATTACAAAAATCGGAATTGAAATTAGAATCGAATTTTAATGGAGTTAGAATTGGATCGAATTGGTATAGATCGGTCAAGAATTGGTTCAATTGAATTAGTCCAAATCGGTCATATATAATAATTTAACAACTCATAATATAAATATATAAAAGTTAGGTATTGATGTTATTTTGATATTATTGTATGTATTATATTTTATGATATTTTTCATGTTTTTTTGAATTTTTTTAAAAATTATTTAAAATTAGTTATTATTTTTTACTCAAGTCTTAATCGATTCAACTACCCTTAACAAGAATTAATTACAAGAATTCCACACCCGACGCGCCCTGACCCTTAACCTCGGCCGACACTACCACCGCCCTGCCTCGCCTCCCCCTGCCAGCCCCGCCCCACTCCACCCCCTCGCCTCCTGCCCCGCCCCGACTGTCCCTAGCGCAGGGGCGGCAGCAGACAAACAAAGGGAAGGCAGAGGCAAGGGGCGATAGCAGAGGGAGGGGCGTTAATAGACGGCACATGGGGTTTTCGGGAAGGGGCGACGGCACACGGCCGGAGGGAAGGGGCGGTGGCAGCGAAGGGAGGTTTTTTATTTTAAAATTTCAATTCCAATTTTGCTCATACAAATAATTTATTTAATATCATACTAAGGGTATTTTAGTTATTTATCCAAAAAATCGATTCTCACCCGATTCGATGCCCATTTCGAATTGGATCGCTTCATATCCAATTTAAATCGGCTGATTTCTTCATCTATGCATTCTTCTCGCAGTCAAAATAACATAGGTAATATGAATCACATGTTATGGCGAACACTTATTCACTTAAAATATAACTCCTATAAGATGTTTGTTGTTCATTAATTCCAAACAAATTAAAATCCATTACTATTTGGGCAATTGACCTGGATATTCACTTAGAATATAACTCATAAAGTATCGCTTCTTTATCAATAACAAATAGATTTAAATTCAATTACTATTAGACAATTGACCTAAAACAACTAGTATAATTACAACTAATGCAACTGTATAAATTTCATGTCTAATTATATGAGATTATACTTTTGGGAAGCTACATCGATTATTTTCGAAAAGAGCCTATCTCTTTTATAAAGGCAACATTCATGACTTGAAACAATTATTTCTTTTCTCTCAATACTACTCAAGTACTAGAGGCGAATATTTAGTAAGAGAGTTATTTATCCTATTTGGTATATTATTCTTTGTGTCTGTGAATATATGTATATTTACACAATCATTAAATATTATAACAAACACATCATTAAATACGCATGATGACTTCAACCTCTCTTTCAAACAAGAAAGTGGGGTTGGTGCATGAATTCACATTGCAGATCTTTTTAAGAATGAACTACCTAGAATAAAGACTTATCACAAAACATCTTTTCTATCTCAATAAATGAGGCAACTTTGTGGGACATAATAAAATGACACTACAAAAATATTCTCAAAACAATATTATTCAAGGTATCATACTATTTGGTATATTGAGATTAAATTTTTTTGGTTCACAATGGTAAGAACATATTGTCTCATCTCAAAAAAAAATCCCTTATAGTGTGTAAAATTATTTTAACCAAAATATCTCAATACTCCACTAGTAAAGCACTAATGTCTATATTAAATGTAAAATATTAAGTTAGACATTTATCATGAATAATATAAATTAATATATAAACTATATTTTTTATCATAAACTGATTTGCATTATTATGACTCATACCTAATTAACTTTAACTGAGTTGTTCATTTGCATCTCACCATAAGTGAGTTTTATATCTAGTCAACAAAAGATAAAAATCTTTAAAGTGCTTGGGTACTCAAGAAGAAACGAATAAATGATAAAATAAATTAATAAAAGAAACTTGGAAGTTGGATTATATGAGATATCAATGGTCGAGTTGTTGTCAAAGTGGACAATATCTCTTGGTCACCTTCTCTTTTCTCTTTTCTCTGCCTATTTTTTACAGGGAGTTTTTAATCTTATTTATAAAAATAGTAGCTTGAGAATAAAATCTGTCCCTAGTTTGTCTCAACTAATGAGACAAATCTAAAGTAAATTTGTCAACAACAATACCAAGATTTGCCCTTATTTTTTACTAATTTTATTATAATCTAAAAAGTTTTAGTGGGACCATTTCCCAATGATGAACGTATAAGTAAATCTAAAGGCAACAGTATTAATATATGTAAACGAAGAACATAGTAATACATATGTCTCAAACAAGTTTTTACGAGGAACTTGTCTCTTACCGAAAACTACTAATTAAGAAATCCAACAAAACAGCCATGCAACATACGATGCCATGCTAATTCAAGATGACACCTAAATGTACGAATATATAAATCCAACAAATTAGAAAACAAAAGAGATAAGGCCAAAAGAAAGAGAGAGATGATCAGAACTTGCTAGCTTATATTGGGAGAGGGACATATCACATAATATTGTGGATACTGTGGTCGTACTTTTGTAATTGCATATTTAAGAAGACAAGAGAAGGGGTTGAAGAGACAAAAACCTTGGAAAGAAACTCTTCCTTGGCTTGCATGTAGTTGCTTTCAAGCTTCCCGCCAGGAATCACCTTCTCCTCCGCCCAGAATACATACCAGTTCGACCATTCCACCGTCTTCAAGTATGGAGGCTTTGTCAGCTTTCTGCCATTGTGTATTAGTACCAACCCCAAAAAACTCAATAGCAAAAACCCATGATTTTCTCATACATATATCTCAATAATATTGTTGGCAGCTTATTTCTTCATTTATCATATGATGAGTTGATGCATATGCATATATGCATGCTGAATTGATGTATATGTATGTATGCATGCTTGAAATGCAAAGTAAAATGTGCCCAGTATGAGGTCTTCACGCATTTTTTAATACCATGCATGTTGCTGGAAAGCTGTTATTGCTCGATTTTGTCTCCAGTACCTAACGTGGTCCATTTGACTTTAATAACTACATAAATTTGACCCTAATTAAAATGGTGTGGGCATTAGAAAATAGCTACAATTCCTTTAAAGTTGTACACCCCTTGCTATAAAATCGATAAACTTGAAACTCGAAAGAAAAGAAATGGTAACATGATACATACAATGCCTTCATTTGGTGTGGATCATAGTTAAGGATTTTGGGTATTGGGTGGAAGAAAGAGAAGAATAACAAGAAGAAAAATTTAGTGCAGTGCCTAAGCTGCGATAAATGGAATGAGTTAGAGCTGGAGAGTTCGATTTGAAGGAGCTGGTGTGTGGATGGGTGTATAGGGCATTTTGTGGTATTAGTGATTAATTCAAAAGGAAGAAAAAGAAGATGATTATACCCCAGGAGTCGAATGAGAGGACCACCGGATAGAGCAATGGTAAAAGCACCTCTTTCCTTGATAGAGGCTTCAGAGAGCTCGGCAATGTAGTCGGCAAGAGCAATGGAGAGGTCCTCCTCCCCCTCAAACATCCTTACCTTGTGTGCAGCCATATTCCACCCCAGATAAGTCCCTTCCTCGGACTCGGAGCAGCAATATGATATGCAAATGGAAAGGGAAAAAGAAGACCGGTTAGCTATCAATTTCTTGGCCAATGGCCTCACAACTCTGCGAATTATACCGCTACATCCCCATGAGCCGGTTGGTATATTCAAACGTCGGTACAATCTCACATCCCACTTTGACCCAAATTTACTCACTTTTCTGATAAGAAATGATACATCAGATCGAAGTGACTACCATTCACAGTACCATGGTTGCAGTCCCCCTCTTACACTCAATTTTTCAAAGGCCTCCCTCCCTCTATACATGTATCTTCCTCATCCCCACCTCAATATGGGGGCATTCAATATATGTTGGTTTTATGGTTCCTGGGTGCATTGAACTACAATAACTAGGGGAAAACTAACGGTCTAGAAACGCCAAAACTGTCCAAAGACTCCAAACTATTGCACATTGGTCTTTTTCTTGCCTCCAAAGCCATTGGATATTGGTTTAGCACGTCGCAAATGCAGTAGTCAATTGGGTCCTTTTTTTGTAATTTGGTACGTGTTGCAACAATGGAAAACACCAATAATTGGGGCTCTTCTTGATGGCGACCAAAGAGTTGCATTGCACCGCCAATAATATAAGTTACTGGTGAGAATATGGTCAAGCTGTTTTATTCATGGAAAGGGCAGGGTTTGCGAGTCAAACGAGAACGGTGGTGTTGCTTGTGTGGATTGGAAGTGCCTGCATCGGTAAACACCAGGCCAAGGTCACTTCCCAGTAGCTGGGAAGTGAGTGGATAAGACACTGGTGCTCATTCAATAATAAATGTCCAAAAACTATTTTATCGACTGGGAAGATCAGAGTGTATAGCTAATGCTATAAACTCTTGGAGGAGCATTATCTTTGCATTGCATCAGCTTTTCGGTGATGAAAAGATCCATCAATCATCAAACTCACCTCTTTCTTTTAACATATAGACCAATCAAACTCAACTTTTTAACAGGGAAGAACTTGATCATACTTCATGGGAGTGTTCGTTTTTTTATTTTGTTCTGAATTGAAGGGCTGGGTGAGTGGACCGGGCAGGTCAGGGGGCCTATGGAACCGAGACAACTCAACCAAAAGAATACAAAAGATGTTTAGGACCATCAGAGCAAGCAGAGGTGATCAGATGTCAGCCCTTTTACCAAAGGTCATGTTCTTGGCTCTATCTTCCAAGTGCAATCTGCTATAGGCTTTATCAAATATTAATCCGGAGTTGGGTTCGATTTATGTTGGAAAAAGAAATCTAAAAAGGGTTGCCAGCCACCGCCCCCTGCCACCACCAACCTAGCCGCTGCCCGCCACCCTTAGTCTAAACTCAAGTCAATAAAATATTGACTCGGTCCCGACTCAAGTAAATAAAAACTTGACCCGTTCTCGACTCTATTTAATAACGAATTGACTTCGTCCTGACTCGAGTCAATAAAAACTTGACTCGGTCCCTACTCGAGTCAAGTCAATAAAAAATTGACTCAGTCTCAACTCGAGTCATGTCAATAAAAAACTTAGACTCGGTCTCGACTCGAGTCATGTCAATAAAAAATTGACTCGGTCTCGACTCGAGTCAATAAAAATTTGACTCGTTCTCAACTCAAGTCAATAAAAACTTAACTTTATCCCGACTCAAGTTAATATTACAAAATAATGTGTAACACCCTAAATCCGGTTCACCCTCGTGAACCAAACCGGCATGTTACAGGCCCCGGTTAGGTCGGCTAACCCGAATCCAACGCGTGCGGATCGAATCTCGGCGTCTCAAGATGAAGATACGATTTACCATGTATATGTGAAATGCATAAAATCCTAACAGGATACTACATGGATGACATGACACTCAATTCACACGAATCATTAATTTTAATAAAATTAATAAAAATTCCAAATTAATACGGACAGAGTCTCCCCTAAAAATGTAATTAGGGGCTACCCTGTCAACATAACATATGTACATGCATATAAACATATATCAAAAACTACATTCACACAGTCTGGATTGTTATAGCTTACTCTAAAACTTGGGCCTCAGCCCACCTGTGTCATCTATTCACATTTCTTGTCATGTCTCAACATTTCATTTCTCAACACTTACTCACATCGTCATGCTCATCTCTCCTCATCAGTTCATATATAATAAAAGCATAAATAGAAATATTAAACAATCAATCACCAAACATATGTGTGTGTACAGAAGACCTCATTGCTCCTCCGTCCAGCTGGCGCATCCATCTCGTACTCGTCACCTACATATAGTAGAAAAACGTCAGTAACAATCGTTACTGGTCCAAAATATAATTATCACAAACTGGCTAGGAGAGCAAACTCTCATATGAAAGAAAATCCATATACTCCTCATGAACTCTCTCTAGGGCATCTACTGAGGAGCCACTGGGCTGCAGACCCGGTAGCATCCAGAACTAACTGAACTGCTGCTGCTGTTGCCGTTTTAGGCAATTTCTTCATTTTCTAGTCTCAAATCCTAAGCCCTCTCCTTACCTCCATATTTCTCCTGGCCTTGAGCATGAAGGCCGAGAACTCTCAGGCAGTCGCCATCAGTACCCTTTGAACCACAAGTCATGACATGCGCTATACTAAACAGTACCCGTAAACCTCCACGTTCTCCGGGTGTGAGGAACTCAAACGCGGAGTTGTCAGGATCCCTCG
>JAVDBV010070339.1:0-13107 GCA_032619315.1 Piper longum
TATATATATATATTGGAGTACGTACACATCCATTGTTTTTATGGTTCATGCTTCTTTAAAAGATGATAATGTAATTTGTGTGGAACTTGAGAGGTAGTAGAGTAGTTTGTTGCAAGATTTTTCTTCTCTATTATAATTTTCAACTTGTGAACTCTGCCAAGCTGAGATCTCTACGATTTTTTGGCACTTTACTGAGATCCCAATAGGATCTTGAAAAAGAAATACAAAAAACAGCTTAGATGATTATTTATTATGAGAAATGTAAGCATCCTCCTGATATATTATCAGGATTGGCATGAAATTTTTCAAAATTGCTTGCAATGGTTAGATACTATCTCATCTAGAACATATCTAATCACATTTTATAACCACAATGCTTTGATTTTTTCTGGAACATTATGCAAGCCTTTTCCAAAATTGTTTCAGGGGAGTCATTGGCCTCCCTTTTGTAGTCTACATCCCTCATCTCCATTTGATTTGACAGGAACAACCCAGATCACAGTAGATCAGTTGTTGCTAGTTTAGTTCGGGGAGTCAAGGTGCGTGAGCGGGATCGCAAAAAAGATCGTCGAGGGCCTGAAGCTCTAGCACCTCCTTGGTGGGAGTATTTCAATTTTCAAATTGTCAAAGAGCTTGAAGATGATGTTAATGATTCCATCTTTGGTGCCATTTATGAATTTAAATGTCCGCGTGGGAAGAACTCATCTCCTCAGGATCCTAATGTTGTCATTGCTTTTCGTGGTACGAATCTCATGTCATGTAGTGATCTTAAATTGGATTTCCGTATCTTAATATCTAAGCTTCATCGGAGTTCTCGTTATGGCATTGCAATGCAAAATGTCCGTCGTGTGGTTGATGAAGTTGGTGCTTCTAAAACATGGTTGGCCGGGCATTCTCTTGGATCTTCCATGGCCCTGCTGGCTGGAAGGGATATGGCCAAAGCGGGCCTTTTTCTTGAAACTTTTCTCTTTAACCCACCATTCTTTTCAGCCCCAATTGAGAAAATTAAAGACGAGAAGTTGAAGCAACGATTAAGAATAGCAAAAAGTGTTTTGACAGCTGGGATTGCTACTGTAGTGGCGGGTCGCAATAACACTCCCAAGTCTGAAGATACATTTGCTAAGTTATCCCCTTGGTTCCCAAACTTGTATGTGAATCGTCGGGACTGTATATGCTCAAATTATGTTGGATATTTTGATCATAGGGTGACGATGGAGGAGATTGGAGGACAATTTGGAAGACTGGCAACACAGAATTCCATTGTGGATTTGATTCAGAATGGGAAAGAGTCTGAGCCGCTACATCTCATTCCATCTGCAAAACTTACTGTCAACATGAGCCATTCTCCAGATTTTGCACATGGCATCCATCAATGGTGGAGGCAAGATCTGAACTTGGAATTTAAGCGCTACGAGTACAAATAGTGTACACGCCTATATCATTTACTTAATTTCATCTTCTGATTTCTGAAGTCTCTGGTGATGTTTGGTTTACTTTTATCAAGTGTAAACCATGATTTCGTCTGTTACTTTTCACAAAAACACATTCTGTTCATGTGTGACTGTATTGTATTTGAGTATAGATTGTCATTATTTAGACATTAAGATTATATGATCCTGGAATGTAGCTTATTGGTGTTCTTTCACAAACATTTGGTTGATTGAGGTTACTTGAACCTCCTAGTTGATGCAGACCTTGTCTGGTATTTTCTTTATTTTCTTTTTGAAATGAAGATGGTTGAGCATTACTTGGACTGAAAAGTTGGCAGTGAAGTGAACAGGTCGTGGACAATCGATGACCAGTTGTTAAGTTCAATCCGTTTGAAAGTTCGTTCATACTTTATTCTATCTAGTCCGACCAGATTCCTCAACTCCTAATCAGGCCCGTATTAATGGGCAGCCCTGAACAATAAAAATTTAATTTGTTTGAATAGGTACCTATTTTTTAGCTTTATTTTAATGCTAATTTGATCTTACGAGAGTATTAGAAAATTTATATGAATCTGTAAACTGTCATGGAATTGAAGAGGGTATGTGGTACTAGTAATGTAATATCTTTTAATTAGTTAATCTCATATCTAATACCAGTAAGATAAGATTTAACATATTAGTGGATATGTATATATGATGTTCAACTTTGCTTAATCATTTTTTAAAAATAATTAGGCCTTTTAATTTGTACTTGAACGGAGTTTTTATAAATATTATCAAATCCTCTTGAGATATTTTCCTCCTCATATGATGGTGGTCGATAGTGGTGTATTAAGTTCGACTGGTATTTGACAAGTGGTGCAAAAGTTGAAGATTTTTTCAATTAGTTTCCGCATGGGGTGAGAAAGGGAGATTGAGAGGGTTATATCTCTTTCCCATGTGATGGATGCTGAAACCAACCCCAGTGTGTTCCGTATGATTTGGGAGGGGAGAATTGTTAGGGTCCCTCATCATACGATGAATATGAGATGATATGCAACTACATGGGGAATCGTAAAGACATAATATTATTTGAATATATACGAAGAATTCGAGAAGTATTATTGAAGACAATGAGTATTTAGTGTTTGGCTCTTCGTATCTACAAGACTGATTTTTTTTGTCTATAAATATGTAGTTGTATTGTGAGTGAAAAGAACAGAAGAGAGTAAAGAAGAGAGTACAACAGAATAGTGTGTATTGATTTTCACTGTAAGGTTTTGCAGTGAGGCTCTCCTCACTGAGACTGATCTTTGATTTCTTGTATGATAAGAGTTTATTGGCCTAAGAGTTTGTGTTGTGTACTCTTGATGAAGATGTGCGTTCTCTTTTAGAGGTTGCAGATTGCAGATCTAGACAGGGTCACCATTGGGGGTGTACGTGGGAGAAGAAACAGAAATTATTTGTTGTGAGTAGAAGACATAACTAGGGGTTCTTCGACAAGACCTATTGTTAATTTCTTATCCTTCTCTACCTTTTGTCTATGGTTTGTAATTTGGGATAATTTTACCCATCTCATATTTTTGGGTTGTGGTTTTATTTCAATTGAGAAAGTTTCCACTGAAAATTTGTGTGTCTATATCTTTTATCATGTATTAGTTTGTCTTGTCAAAACACATAACATATTATTCGGGGATTTTGTATGTTAAAATCCCAACAGAGCCAACATAGGACCGAGTTGATGATGGGGTTTATCTAGGCATGGGTTAAGCTCATGAGCCACAAGAAATAATTTCAGGAAATTTTTTTTATTAAGGTGAGTGATATGTAAGATTCTCTAAATAATCAGTCCTACAAATAGTCGGGGTAAGATCTTCAACTTCAGATAACCATTTTTGAAGAAAATATGTTTAGGCCTATTAGTTTATAGAAATTAGGCTAGCGGGTAGCTGCAAATACAATTCAATATTTAAAACTATACTTTATGCAATGGGTGAACATAATTAGGTAAAGACCAAAAACTGAAACGATCCAAGCCTGAATAAGCAATTCGGTTAGGTTCCATAATAATTTGATTTTTTTATTGATTGGGTTGTAAAGAAATCGACGTGGATATTGATATTTTGGTTTGGAACTGAATCTGACCTAACAAAAATTAGAAAAAAAAACAAAATCTATATTTTACGTTAAGAAAAATATTTTACCGACTCTCTTCATCAATGCTCTTAACCCACGTCCTTGTATAACTAATTAATTCAAATTTTTGAATCATAACTAACATCTATCCTTAAATTTTAAATTTAAATTTGTTGTACCAACGTGGGTGAAGATGTATGTATATCATGATTCCTATGTTAATTATCATGAGGTTATAATATTTATATGATTAAATTTTATTTATTTAATATGATAAATACATTTTAAATTACTTATTAAATGGTTATATTAACTAAAATAATGATATAATTTTAATTAAATAACTAAACAATTTTTTATAACTTATGGTGTAATTTGTTTATTCGGTTACCAACTGAATTAATCGAAATATTTCAGTTTAGTTTGGTCTGGTTTTAAGAATATTTTGGTTCAGGTTTGCTAAAAAAAATCTAGCCACCGAATAAAATTTGACTAATTTGGTTTGATTGGTTCAAAACCAAACTTACCGAATGGCCACCCCTACTTTATACATATCAAATATAACTAAGAAAATAAGAAGATGTAGGCATAATAGAACGCGCGTGAATCATGAATGTGCTTTGCTAAGGGATAATGGCACATTGGAGCTAGCACTCAGCTGTGAGCACTGCTTGGAATTGGTTGCTAATGTTGTCCCACAAACTTAACAGCCATGAGAGATTTGATCATCCATAAATAAAAATGCCACCTTCATAAATACTGTTCTTGGCCTTTTGTCTCTGCTAGTAAGACCAGACTTACTCTCTTTACCAGTTCAACATGGAAAACTTCGTGACAAGTAGCTTCTCAATAGTCTCATTTACAAACCCTCAAAATAAATGTTCATGTGCAATTGACCAAGTTGAACCATGTCTTTTCAGGAATCACTGCGCACATTGAAAGCAAAATCATGCACAATTTCCAGTTGTGATCAAAACAGATAGAGGAACATGTTATATATATGACATGCATGAACACCATTATTTATCTTTCGATAGAAAGAGCTTAATGAGTTGAGAATTCGGTTCTATGATATTCGAAGAATATGCAGCTCAAATTTGCCTCCGTGGATCAGATTAGAAACTAAGCTTACATTTGAGCTTGGGTTAAGACTAATGGCTTTTGTTTGTTTGTTATTTACGCCGTACAGAACAAAATTTCATGACTATTTTTTACTTTAAGAAATGAACTATTTTGATTCATTTCCTTTGGTTTGTTGACAAGATTAGATTGTTGACATAGTTAGGGATGAGATTAATATGGAAAACCCAGCCGTGAAAAAAGTTGACGTGCGAAAAGCGATTATCCGCAAACAGGCTAACAAACCAAATACGGCGGCATTGGTCGCCGTAAATAACACAAGCGACTATGCATCATTGACAACACAACAGGCCAAGTCGTCGTAGATACATGCATGGCGGTTTTGGCCGCCGGTAATAATCAACTACGGCCACATAAGTCGCTGTATTTAGTTTGCGACACTAGCACCGCTTATCGCTTTAAATATTAACGGCGGTTACTTAACTTGCAGTTTAAACATTTACGGTCAATTCTGATACGCGACTGTTCTGTCGCCGTATATGTTTTGTTTCTGCCATATTTAACCATTATATACCGAGGATTACGTCGCCGTGTACAACCTATATCCTCGTAATATTGTATGCTGAAATATCCGATTCGATCTTCTACGTTCTAATATTGAGTTCAAAGCCAGGTCAAAAATGAAGAAGCGACAACCACCATTATAGGATCAAAATATTTACTGAGATAAATATTCATGCTCTAATATGGGCATGCCATATAATGATATCCAATGCAAGAACATTTTAACCCTAATTTCATCCAAATTATCACTATACAAGAATGCCCATTCATCCACAATTCAAAAACCACATTGTATATGATCATGATGCGAGATTCCCAAAATACACTGAATAACTACTTGAATAAGATTTAGTATTATAAGATGTGAGTATATATTTTTAATTTAGGTTAATCATTTTGAAAAGATGATTTAGACATAGCATTCAGTGCATAGTCTAGACTATTATAGATGATATCAAGGCCGACCCTGGACCATATTGGAGCAGTTGCAAATTAGTAACCAATTTGTGACCACATTAAATCAGTATTAATTTGCAACCACTAAAAGCAATCTGAAAATTAATTAAAAAGATTAGTGACTGTCTTGTGTGACCGATTAGCAACAGCTATTTTTGTGACTCGGATAAACGGTTGCAATTTTATAATAAAAATTGCACATTTATAATTTATATAATTTTGCAACCGTAAATATTGGTCACAAGCATGCCACAAAAATTCGGCACTCTAAAAAATAAAAGGGGGCCTAAGCCTCCAATCGAGCCATAGCCCCCAAAGTTAGAGCCAACCAACCTTCGTGCCTCTCCATCGCCACCGTGACTTGCCACTTCGTCTTTGTTGTTGGACGTCACTGCCACCGTGCCATTCACCGGCATGTCACATCATTGCTACCACAGTCTCCTTCTCAGCCTTCCTAGCCTCCGGGACAAGGCCGTTGAAGGGAGGTAAAAATTAGGTTTTTTAAGAAAAAAATTGTTGTAAATGATAAATGTGATAATGATTATTTGATGTTTTTTATGTAATTGTGATGAATGCAGTTGCATCATTTTTTGGAATAATATTTATGTATTATTTGTAAATTTAAATTGTTGATGGAAAAAAAATTTATAAGGTGCTGAATTTTCTGTTTTTGAATATGAGGTGCTGAATTGTATTTTTTATCTTCTTCAATAATGGCATAGACAATAATTGTATATTTTAGAGATAAACTCTAATTTTGTAGATAAATTCTCATTTTAATGATATACACTAAAACATTTTAGTTGTGGTATGTATGATTTGATGATTATCCATGTCTTTGCTTTTAAGTAGATATATCATGTTTTAATGTTAACTCTTAGATTTGTTATTTTTTAAATAATTAATGGCTGATTATTGCATAATTATAATTGTTTATTAACAAATCATAGTAATGTACCCAACTAAGGTTATCCCTTACTAATGTTTCTCGAGTCCGGCGATAAGCGCCGACGACTCCCCAATATTTTGGCGTTAAGTACTCACCAAGGTTTACAATATCTCTATAAATCTCCGATAAGTGTCCAACCTATCTACATTTTTGAGTTGTTAACATGATATCGAAGGGTGATATTTATATTATCTTAATTTTATATATATTGGCAATATGTCAATGCCATCTCACTGAAATAAGATACTCAACATAAGATTTCAACAAAATTATTTTTGAATGAGCAAATTACACAAATTCTTTATAATATGGACACAATGGCGATGATCTTGAAACATGTGTCGACACCTTTCTTGTTTTTATGCATTATATTTTACATAATTATCTGCATTTATTATTTGAAGTTCACATTCTATCATTGTTATTGATCTATTATTTGAATGATCTGTATGTAATTTAATACATGTAATCTATGTTATTATCTTTGTTTTAACTTAAATTATTTTTTTTATTCTATATCATTATTACTGCTAATTTTGTCATGAAGAAAATAGTTAAAGTATATGAGAAAAATTCCAGATATCGCTGACATATCTATAATATGGCGTCGTCCTCATTGTCAGACACGACACCGATATCTGATATTAAAAATCTTGGTACCCACCCAGCTCACAACTTTGGACCTCCTAAATGGATATTAGAGATCCACCATCGGTGACGTCACCATACCTGTGGTAATTCTGTCCATTTCTGACCGTTTTCCAGCCAAATGCGGCCAAACTTCATCGGTCAACATAGCCACCATCTTCTCCTAGTCGTTCCCTGTCTAGCTCGACCAGCAGCTACCCCGGCCTCACCGTTACAGCATTTTCCGGCAATGGGCATGCCACCAACCTGTCGTGCAATGATAGGTCAACTTCTGGGCACAAGGACACTTGCCAAACACCTTTGCGTAAGGGTGTTGTGTTAACGCATTTGTGCCCACATCCAATTGCCTAACCTTGCTAAGTGCTAGTGCAAGGGCGTTAGCTGGGTGCCTTTACACTAAGTGCAGGTTGTGGACTTATGGTTCGTACCCTAAGCGCAGTTTGCATTCAATCTGTATGATCTGCATCGAACTGGGTTCATCGAATGCGAGGAGGTATCAGTTTTTTTTTTATATATTTGGTGTGAAATGTTGCCATAATTTGTATTAAGAAACCAAAAAAATATATAATCACCTCCTCTCGAAGAGAGAAGGTGATGATGATGATCTCCAAGTTAGAAGGAAGAATAAACTTCAATATTTTTATTGTTTCAAACTAAGAATGTTCTACAAAAATATACCGGATGCAAGAGCAGACTTTTTTGAAATGGATATGGGACTGACTTTCCTTTTTCTTTGTTTCTTACAAAATTATGAGCAGTTGACAGAAATGGTGCTTGCTCTATTAAACGAAACCGAACTGAGCCTTTCAGATGATGTGGTTGAAATAATAGTCGACAAGGTAGCAATGTGCATTTTCATGTTGTTTATTCTCCTTTCCCTATCTCTCATTAGCTAAAAAAACGTGCATTTTTCTGTTATTTATTTCCCTCCCTAATCCTCATGGCTAACTTTCTTTTCTTTGGGTTGAAAATTGGTTTTGCTTGTTAAATTATTGCTTGTCTTATGGATGGATATGTTTTTTCTTGTAGACTTTTAACAATGCTGATTCTAAAGGTGATGGGAAAATAGACCAAGAAGAGTGGAAGGATTTTGTCCTGAAAATGATCATGACTCTTCCATACTTGAAGTGAGTTCTTTATAAATAATTTTCAACTTTTGCAAAGTGCATATCACTCTCATAAGATGTTTATCATTTTTCAATCAGATTTTATATCTAAAATGTTAAATTATTACAGTTTATTTCATTATTCAATGAGATTTTATGTCACGACATCTCGCCTAGTTATATATAATGGAGTTCATGAGGAGCCTATTGATCTGGTTGAATGTGCATCCCCTTTTCATAAGAAGTGAAGCTTGATGATCTCCATGGGGTTGATAGATAGGGGTGAGCAATCAATCGATTCGGTTCCAACCGAACCGAATTAGCATTCGGTGATCTGATTTAGAATCAAACCGAACCGGATCTTTCCCCCAAACCGAACTAAAACCGACTGAAAAACTTTGGTTGATTTAGTTTGGTTCCGAAAAAATTAAAATTATAATAAATATATTAAAATTAATTAAAGTATTGATAATAAATCAAATGTAAACATGATTTAACCATCTTTGTCATATTAAAAAATATTTTATACGTAGATATTATATTAAACATCTCAAATAAATTATAAGTAAATTAAAATAAACTAATGATAACCCACATAAAACATGAATATTAAGGTTGTTTTAAAAAAAAATGGTTTTTTGGCCAGTTCCTGTATGGTTTGGTTTCGAATCGAATTTTCTTATATTAGGTTCGGTTACTCAATATTACAAACGACCCAAACCGACTTTTTTTCTAAAATCGAACTGATAATTTCATTTCGGTTCAGTCAGTTAGTTCGGTTTTAACTGAAGTATGCTCACAACTAACGATAGGACGAATGTAAATCCTAGATTTTTCCTTTTCAAAAAATAAATCCTAGATTTTCATATTTGGTGTCCTTAAGGCTTGAGATTAACTTCTATCATTATCAATCACCTTAACCTTTTTTTTAAAAAAAAATCCCTTAGGAATATTCATTTTAAGATTTCCTTTTTATTATTAATAATAAATAAATAAATTATATGAGTTTTTTACCTTTTTATCATAAAAAGAAGGATATTTTTTAAAATTATGATATTTATTTTAAGATTTTGTTTTTTTATCATACAAACGATAAAATCTTTTTGATAATCTCACAACTTATATAAACTAAATATAATTGTGCCTACAACTATAAACTTTTGATACTCAACCAACTAGTTGTATAACCTAACAAATGTTAAAATACTTTTATTCACACTTTGGTGGAAAATGTAATTTGCACTAGTAATTGCACCAAAATTTGTTCAATGGTGAAGTTAAAATTAATATCAATTCTTGGAGTATGAGCTTTCATACTATTTTAATCCATACCCAGTTTTTTAATACGAAATTTTCACAAAATCTAGTTTTTTTGGTGAAAAATTGGGTATTTTAAATAAAATATTGAGGGCAAAATATATTTTTAATATTTAATGAAATATTTTATTTATAATTTTAAAATCTAGTTAAATCTTCAATATAGTATCCAAAGCGGCATTTAAAATTATGAACGTGCCAATGAAGTAGGAACTTATTAAACAGGAAGGAGAAGAATGCATGCAGCTCGTGTTTGTGTCATTGAAGAGGCAAAAAGACACCTACTTGACATAAGAAACCTTGGCCTCTTGATGGGTATTTCAATCTAGCTACATTCATCCAATGCAGTAGGACAACAAGTATACGACTTGTATGTTTGAATCAATAACAAGATAAACATGTCCACAAATTTTGCAACATGTCCATAGTTGGAACGAGCAGGTACTCTCCTTAATTATTTCGAGACACTCACCTCTGGTTTATTAATTTATCCTCTCTTGTTGTGAAAATAAAACATTTCTTTTTTTTCTAAATGAAAAAAGAAATTCCTTGATTAAACACCGACCGGATTTTTGTGGGGATTTTAGATTAATAAGTAGCTTATAACCGCTACATTTATCAAATATTAGGAAGTAAGAAATTCTTAAATAAGTAACTGGTGAATATAGTTACTATGAGTACTAACTATTAGGGTTTGATCATGCACTTTTGACCATAGATGCTATAATTATTTTTGTAACAAAAACTCATGGGCCAAGTTATTTTTTCAAAAGTAATTAATTGATGTTAAAAATTATAAGTACATATTCATTAATATACATTAGATTTTATCCCATTCAAGTATTGGCTGTTAGACGAATAATGAGAAGTCTCAAAATTTTACTATCTAATTTTACATAATATAAGAACCAAAAGATGAGACTTCAAGATATATGTTTGAAGAAATATTGAAAAGTGTTCTACAGTCTCAATGTCAAAATTTTGGTTGCAAGTGAGCGGCGTGTAAACTTAAATATCATTTAGTTTTTTTATTTTTCGTGATAACATGTTTAAGCTTTGAGGCAAAGTAGTTAAACCATCTCGAAAATTTACAACCAACTTTTTTTTTAGCATGAACAAGATTTTTTTATTTCCTCAACTGTTTTGGTAGTTTGATAATTGTTCCATATATATGTTTCTATTTGGATTGAACATGATTCAAATAACCAGTTAATTAAGTTGATAGTTTGTCAAGTACTGCTGCTCTCAAGTGGCCCACCTGCATGTATACTTTTTTATTTTTAACTTAATAATAGTCAATATTATGATAGTAATGTAAGTATGATATCACTCGACATCTGTGAGATATATTTTAGCAATTCAACAGCTCTCTCTTGTTCAATCAATATCTGTACATACATACAGAAAGTGATTTAACAGGGCACAACTTGCATGAGTGGGTAAGCCGATGTTTGCAGTATGTCCTTTGTGCTAAGATACGTCTCCCTTTTGTCAATGTATGAATACTTTGTGGCAATTTTAAAAGATTGAAGCTTTTTAATATTGAATGTTTAAATGGATAATTTACACGAAGCCTACATGCTTATCAGTCTCTTCAATGTTCAAGACATACAAGCAACCTTCAAAAAAATATGCATAATTATATCAATTATTAAACAAAACTATTAATTGAATCAAGAAACCAAGTTTTCAGGGTTAGTGTCGCTGCTCTGGTTCAGAGCGCCGCGGCGCTGCTGCCGAACAAACATCTTCACACACATGAGGGCCACGGCGCTGGAACTCCCGGCTCTCAGCGTCATGCCATTCACTTAAATCACACACCTCGCAAAATATCATGGTCGCGATGCTAAAACTACTGGCTTTCAGCGCCATGGCACTGGCCTAGCCAAAAATACATACAAACACCAATGTTGCGGCGCTGAAACGGCGTTATAACCCCAGGCTTTCACTGCCATGACATTTGCTTCGATCCAACTCAACACAAACACACAGCGCTGTGGCACTGGTTCGAAATGCCACAGCCTTGCCACAAACAAATTAATTCTTTATTAAGTTAATTCATTATTAATTATCATGTAATCAGTATATGAATATTCTAACAAGTTAAATGCATTGCTTAATAAATATCTATGATAACTTTTCATGCAATTAACCATCATAACAAATTTTACCATTAAATAATAAAAGATGACAGATTTTCTACTTATTGATACATATATCTAATTATCATATTAAATTAATTCAAAAGCGTATAAAAGCTTCACAAAACATGAATTTATAATAAATCTACAGGTATTCGTTATAAATTAAATAAACTAATCAAGATAATTATATAAAATGTGCATACAAAAGATATAATACCCCAACTTCAGTTCAATCCCAAACCGAACTAGAATTGTTACGTTAGACTGAACCATCTCTTATTTTGATTAAGTCGATTGACCCAAACCTAAGCAAAAGGGACCAACACCCTCTCGGTGTCTCAAGATATAAAAGAAAACCACTACAATGCGCAACCAATATATGCATGAAATACATACCCTAACAGAATGCTACGTGAATGTTATGACAAATAATCCTATTCAAAATCGATTAAATTATGATAAAATTATAAAAAAATTAAAATGGACAAAATTTCTCCTAAAAGTGTAATAATGGAACCAACCTGTCAAATAAAAATATAATTATATACATCACCACACCATACTAAAATTTTTCATTTCATAGCACATCATAGTTTTCACAATAACAATATCAAAGACATGAATTGGGTCTAGACCCCATCTGTTCATCATATCTGTCACGGTCATTATATCAATTTTACCAACATTATTATCAGTTCAACGTGAAGCAACACATTATAACATAATACATCATAACAAAAAATACACAAAAATCCAAACAAATAGAACCAAATTTGTGTATGTACACAACACAATCATTGCCCCTCTGCCAAGGCCAACACATCACACTCTTGATCCATACCTACATAAATAATAAAAAACGTCAGTAACGGTTGTCACTAGTCTAAAAATAAATGAATATCAAACTCATAAATGAGAGATGACTCTCATTTAAAAGAAATCAATTATATAACTTTCAATGAACACTCCAAAGGCATCAACTAAGGAATCATCGAGCTGTAGACTAGATGGCATCCCGAACTGACCGGTACTATGTTTCTCTCGGCATTATCATAAAAATCCTACTCTATGGAAAACCAGTATCCCAAGCCCTCTCTAACCTCCATATTTCTCACGGCACGGAGTACAAAGGTTGAGTACTCTCATGCAATTGCTATTAGTACCCTTTGACACCACAAACCTCATCCTACAAACTTGGTAGAAGCTCCAAGCAGGGCCTCGCGCCTAGATGACAAGCTCTTACTCCATAGCTACATAACAAACTATACACTAATGCACATACTAATTATATAATGCAT